>VYXD01001406.1:1259334-1469305 GCA_013397195.1 Hylia prasina
TTTTTTCATTATTTGCTTTCCTCAGTTTCTGGTGAGATCAGCCAATGGCAGCCAAACCATCACAGGACAAAAGATGTAAGATCCATCTACCCCTTGTGCAACTGTGCTTCTTAGTTCTGTTATTTCCTGTCTCTTTCATTTCACTTTTCATATTTGCCCATGTACAGCAATCTTACTTGTCACTGCATGTTCATAAAACACTCGTACCACTTAAATTGCCCTCTATCGTGATCGTATTCTCAAATACTAAAAATAATAATGCTTGAGCCTGTTTCTAGGTACAATGTTATATAAACAGCAGTGCTGCTAATATAGTGAGTAGAGATTGATGTAAATCTTTTCCTTACCATACATTGCTCCTGCTTTTGAAACACTGGGTCATTTTTGTTCTAGGAGACTGCTTTGAAGGCCATCTGAATACCTGAATAATAGCTGAATAACAGAAATGAGTTTATTTTCCTTGCCATCAGGATGCAAAATTCCACAAGTGAGAGTCAACCTTTGAAGACAAACCCGTGCCCCAGTACTGTCAGGGCTGTGAAATATGAATTATCTGTGTGTGTGTGTGCGCAGGTCAGATATCTGTGCCTGCACATCTGCTATTTGCATGCCTAAGTTAGGCTAGCCCAATTGCACATGCCTGACTTGAGAAATCTGCCCTGTAGTTATTAGAAGATGTCATTCATTTTTCTGGCATGTTATGCAACGCAGGGGGATGAACTCTTCTCCCCCACCCAAGACACAAGCACCGACACATGCTCTCCTGAGGTTTGTGTCCAGTGAGGAAGAGTGCCTTATTTCCTTTGCAGGTGTTCTCCATTTGGAGCAGGTGTGAGAAATCAGGTATGTTTTGGCTCTCTTTACCACAGACACATGGAGCAGATGGCTTAGGTTGGTGCTTGCTGAACATACGGAGTGAACACACTGCTTACCAAGCTACAACCTCAGTTGCAGTAGCCAGTGCTTTCTTAAATCTGGCTGACTATGAATGCCTATTACAAATTAAGAATACTGCATCCTTTCTCCAGTGTTTTTCAATGCCCTTTTCCCTTGGCTCTTTCCTCCTCTGTCTTACATTCTTTTCTTTGCTGCAGTCTCCTTTATTTTGTTCCTCAACTAAATGGATGCTTCTTTTTTGACTGTAGAGATTGTGTGGTGCCATTTTGCTAACAAAAAGGAGCATGACTCAGGTTTTCATTCATGTCGGTTTCTAAGGGTAAAGGGTGAAACCCCCCCCCCCAAGATATAAAAAGGATAACAAGCATACCTGCTAATATTTGGAACTTGGACGCAGGTGTACCAGAGTACAGTGGACAGCATCAAAACCTTCCTCTTTTAAACTTATCAGCCTTTGGGGGAAAAGAAAAGTAAAAGGAGGGAAAACATTCATAAAGCCAGTAAAATAGAAGTACATGATTTAAGCTGTGAACTCAAACTCATTGACTACATTTTTTTGTAAGTCCACATCTAAAAATCTAAACATGTGGTAGGATTTTGAGGCAATCCGTTCCCTTTGGCGGGAGTTCCTTGGCCCTCAGCACCACTTAGTGTAAATCAGTCTGATTGATTCGAGTCTGAACCATGAGTATTAGTGCTTGAGGCACCCAGTGATCAAAAACCTGAACTCTGTTATTACCAGATATTTCTCCACTAAAATAATGCTGTGATTGGTATGTTGGGCAAGATGTTCTCCTGAGGTTCCTGCCTTTCTGCAATCCTTAAACATTTGAAAGAGTTGAGAGAGAACAGGAGAGAGTGGCCTGAGGCGGTGGTGTAGAACTTCATGGGATGCATTTGGTCCTTGGGCCATATTTGCGTGTTTGTTTTTACTTAAAAGAAAACCCCCCATAAATCTGGCTGTTAATGAATGTCTTAAAATCAAATGAGAGGAATTTGCCAAGGAAATGGTAAGGCAGTGAAGGTTTTGACCCCTACTCTCCTCTAGCAGCTATAAATATGGGAGCATTTCCTGTGGGAAGGGTTGATGAAGGTGCAGGAGCTGAACTCACTGAGGGCTGGCTTTGTGGGTTTGGAGCCTCACCCCTTCAACTCCCAAGCCAGTGTTTGCTCCTGGGAGGGCTGGCTCGCCTGTACTCCTTTATCTCCCCCACTGTTAGAGTGGCCCCATGTATGTGCACATATGCTGGAGACCTGATTTATAATTAAGAGCAGCTGGCCATGCTGCTGTCATTTCCCCTAGTGAAGGATCAGTGAAGAAAAATGCAGACAGGTTTTTAGCCTTTTGTTGAAAGAAAGAAGAGGAGCCTTCATGCTGTGCATGGCTGGGGGAAGTTTATTGCTTGCCTGAAGGACTACGAGCTGAGGATCTTCCATTTTATGAGTCCCTCCTGTGCTGTACCCCTGGTGAAAAAAAGAAGTTAAAGTTGCCTAAAACAGCTTATGGGGATTCCCCATATAATTACTTATTGTGTTCTGGGGGCTGCTTCTGCCCTGGTAGACTTCAGAAATGCAAAGAGCAGAAATTTGGTAAAGAAACACAAACATAAAAAGGCTCTTCCCATGGTCCACTTTTACCCCCATATTCCTGGATGTGTTTGGCACTTCTGTAGGATGTCAAGTAACTTAATAACCTGAGCATTATTTTTATAAAGCTGATGGAATAAGATTTTATATCAAGTCTGTTATGGCTAATTGGACTCAAATGGAGTCCACACATAATGTTTATTTTTAATAAGTGTAAGGGAAGTAAATCTCATATTACAGGTTTTTTTTCCCCCTCAGATAAATCATCTTAAACTAAGTAAAGCACATAAAATATTGAGATATCTAGAAACATTCTTGGGTAGTCCACTTATGGCTCCTGCTGCAACCTCACCTCACTGAGAGATGGGACTGCAAAGCCTGTCCTTGTCAGTGCTTTGCCACTTTCCTGGCTGTATTTAGACACACTTTTCTGTCTTGCATTGCTGTCTCTGAAGCAGTACAGAAGATATGGGAAGAGGATGGGGCTGTCAGCGTCCAACTCCTCTCAGGGAACAGTCCTCTGGGGTAATGAATTGGAGAAGAGCAGTGCTGGTGGCTGTTGCATGTCTTTGCAGCCTTGCCCATGCCTCCATTGCGTGATTGCTGTGATCCTGGAGGCTGGGCTCTTTGGCCTCCTGTTTCTTTTCTTAGCTAAAACAAAACCTGCTGCAGGGTATGTGAGCACAGGAGCAGCAGGGGGGAGCTCCTACTGCCACTGGGGCTGGCTACTGTGTGGCTTCAAGGAGGCAGCAGCACAGGCCTGCCAATCCAGTGGCCTTCAGGGGCTGGTGGAGGATGTGAGGGAACATCATAGGAGGGCAGGTACTTGACAAGCCTCTGACCTCCTGAAGGAAGATAATGATAAGCTAGTTTTTAAGAGAAACCTTAGGAACATATTCATAGGGAGTAGGATGTAGCATCTCTAATCAGTAGTTCTGTGGAGTGTGTGTTTCTCATAAGGAACTGCAAGTTTTTGGACAAAAGTGAAGAGGAATTATCTGATTGTCACTCTGTGACTTGTCCTGGACAGCAGCCTTTCATCTTCTTTTGAGAGTTTTACTGAGTAAATACTACTGCAAAAGAAGTGTGATTGTTAAACTCAATCCCATGCCCTCAAACACAGTGACACCATCAAGGGCAGCAGAGTTAACCAGTTTCTGTCTTTCTGTCCTGGATTTCCAAATAGGTGAATTTCACCTACTCTGTGATTGGATGTATCTAAGCACACAGAAAGAAATTGTGTGAATAAGGTAATGACATTTTCATAGTAGCCTCAGTACAACTTTTCACCTAGAATGAATTGTGTATCTAAATGAAGGAATTTAAGTACTCAAGAAGGTTATATCAACATATATATAGTTTCTTCTACATATATATATAGTTATTTGTTGTTGTGTGTGCTACTGATGCCCCCAGCAATCACCAGAGCATGATGGTCAGTGACTGTCTCTGGTCTGCTAAATGCTAGGTGGAGACTGAAAGCCTGGACTGCAGCACAGCTCAAGTTAAGCAACAAGGTTATGCATTTGCTGTAATATGATTTATGCAGGCCTGCACAGTGGGTAGTAAGTTGACTAAGAATGGATGCTGTCCTTTTTCTGGGCATTCAGCTCTGCCATATAAATATGCTATTCAGGTCTACTAAGTTTTTATAAACTGCTCTTTCTGCCAGAATAGCTAACAGGGCTTATCCAGCAATGACACTTCAATAGCAAAATGTTTTGTGAATGATTTTAGCCTATTTGTTTTCTCTCCTGCTGTGTTCCTAAATATTTTTACAAAACTATATTTGAGAGAGGTATTCACTTGGAAGGTCTTAGAAAAGGCAAATTAAGAGGTAAATTTTATATTCACTGACGCAGTCTATTTTCATTAAGTTGGAAGTTACAATGCATGTATGACTGTGTTTATTATAAAATGGCACGTATAGAAATACTGCTATAAAGCTCAATTCTTCAATTCAGTTAAAAAAAAGGAGCTGTTAAAGGTGGCTGATGAGGCAGCAGTTTGTCCACCAGTTACATGCTGCTGTACTGTGGAACTAATAGCATTAATACAAGAAGCATTTTCAGCTTGCACATCTAATGTAAAATACTAGATTTGGTAGTAATTGAATTCTGAAACAAACAGTCCAATTACTAAGGCACTGTAGCTTTTGTTCCTGTGATGGGCAGGCAACAGTTCTTGCTTGTACCTGTCCCTACTGATTGTTATTATGCGTACTTAAAGTTCCTCTTTATTTTTTCCATTTTCATAAAAACTGCATTATGATGTGACATATCTTTTCCAGATATTTTGCTTGAATAAATAAGTAGGATATTAAATTCAGCTAGGGTATTAGATTATAAATTAGTTCTGTAACAGCCATCATAATGTTATTTAGATTTTCAGTTTACACAGACCTTGTAGCAACTCCCAAGAGCTATGCTACAGAATTAGGGGAAGATGTGAGTTGATGTAAGAAAATTGGTTTTGGTAATATGCTGATGTCAGTAGAGTTTTTCTGTGTGGAAAGATATTTAAATTAACGTTTTTACTTACTCCATTGTACAAACTAAAGGTTGGTAATGATTTCAAATTACTGATGAGTTGGTGTTTGGAGTATGCAAACATGACCATAAATGTCTTTTCCCTAGTCAGGCAATATTTATATTTTGTGTTTGTGTATGGGGTTTATTTTTTACAAACAGAATAACATATTTTAATCTTCATGTAACATAACTATTTCACTTATGTCAGGAGAACGAAAAAATTTAAGAGCATTTTTGGATAAAAAACCCCATGCTGGCTAACAGCTCTCTGTATCAAGGAAGAAAGCACAGGCTTACATTGCTGGTCTTGAATAATTGTATCATGATTAGCAAGCATGGTGACACCATATTGGTGAGAGAGGTGTGAAAACATGCACATTTATAAATACATTTATTAGGCAGATGGATTGTAATGGTAACCTGAAGAGAGAGCTTCTAAGTAAAAAGATTTATAGCTGCTTACATCGGTATTCTTTAAATATAGGAATCTGTACCCACTGTGATGTTTTATACGTTCAGCAAAAGAGCAAAGGTGAAAAATAACTGTGACAGGAAGTAGATGTCCTCCTGAACCATTTTCTGAGATGATGGACGGCATTATTGGTAGGGCTCTTAATTAAAATCAAACCAAACAAAACCCAACCTGTTTGCTTCTAATAATGAGGAGTACTGGAGTAGGGGAGCAGTCTATCTCCTTCTCCAGAGAAAATTGTCAGATGGAGAAAATGTATGTGCAAGTATCAGCAAGATTGCTGTGAAACCTCCTCTGCTGCCTGTCATGGAGGTGCTGTTTCATCAGAGTTTTGGTAATACACTGATGGCAAATCAGTACTCAGGGCTGAAGGTTGTGTTTGTGCCGATTCTCTCTTCTCTTTTGCCTCCTCCCAAACCCTGCTAAATGGCCCAAAAAGAAGTCCATGTCAAGTGGGATGTTATTCAGAAAACCTCTTCCCTACATATGTTTGAATAACAGATTATAATAGCCAGATCTTTGTTTCCTGAAAAATACTGTGGTCTTCCCCAGGAAGAGGACTTGGTCATGGAGCTGCATGTCTTTTGTCCCCAGCTGTAGCTGTGTGTGTACGTCCCATAGCCTTGGGAGCTATCAGCCCCATCTCACTGCATTCCCAAACTGGCTTTGTGGTGCTGCAAATGATTAAACCAGTCTAAATTGGAAGTAATTCTAATGTAAAAGGCCTTAAGGATTTTTGAAGAAGAAATGAGAGCATGCTCAGGCTTGACATTTTACTATACAAGTCCTCCACATTTCATCTGCCCATTGCCCAGAAATGTGGATGTCTTGTTGTTGGCTCCTACAGGTATCCCAGTCTGTGAAGGCCTTTTCCTGCAGCTCATCTCTTCTGGGGTCAATCTTCCTTCCCCTGGAAGCAATTCACATCCTGTTTGCTGACCACAATGATTTTATAGATAGTTGAAAAATCTTAGCTCCTGCTTGCATAAGGTACATGTGGTCTGTCTTTGCTTTGGTACCTGCTGAAATTCACTCTACACATATAAACAAATATTGTGGTTAATGGATGCTGAAAACTACATGACCCTTAATGACTGGACTGCTTATTTAAGTGTCTTAAATCTGAATTCAGGAGCCACAAATAAGCGTTTTGGGTTTGTTGTGTTGTTGTTTTAGAGTTTTTGTTTGTTTGATTTTTTAATGTTGGAAGCATATTTTAATGCTGCACATCAGCTGATAGAGTCTAGTGTTTCTGTGCAAGTTCATGAGTCGGGGCATGCTTTTATATGCAAAACATGTCTGGAGCCCATACTCCTTGCTGCATGATGGACATGTGATGTACATCTGCAATTTGGAATGTGATTTGTCATCTAAATGTAGCTGGTGTTAGTCTGAATGCCTCGTTACTGTGAAACATTTTGCTGCTTTTAAAACAACTTGAACAAAGAGAGCCCTTCATGCTGCACTGTGATGTGTGTCTTTACTGAAAAAGCTCCTCTCCATTGCCGAGGCACTGAAGCATTTACATTAAGTGATACAAGAGATGCCATAGCAATTTCATGAGAATTACCCTTTGCAATGAATGTTAGATTAAACATCTAAGTAAAATCCCTTGCAAGTGACCAGAAGATAAATTAGAGTAGAGCTGTACCTGGGTACAATTAAATTATGTACCTTCTTTTAAAGATTGTTTTTAATTGATTTGGTGCATACTCTTTACTTAGTTAATAATGAACATTGTACCTGTGGCTATATGATCACTCATGTGAGTTAGATTTACAGCACTAAGAAACTCCCTTTATCAAAGAAAACAATTTCATAAAGGGGCTGTCTCCTCTCACTGCTCGGTTGCTGATAATACATCTGGACTGTTTTCTGATTAGTTCTCCAGTCTTACACTAATATTGAAGATGTTCTTTAGCAGATAAATGTAGAGTTATCACATAATTTTAGCAACCTAATTTGTTCCTAGCCTGCACACTACAGCAACTTTCGTGTCTCAAACCCCTCCTCTCCATTAGGGCTTCTACAGCACTGCAAAGATGAAGCTAGGAGGGAGAGGACAAAGATACAGGATACAAAAATATGAATAAAGGAGTTGAAAGTAGCTGGAAATTTTTGCCAGGACAGAAGTTCCTTCTGTTTTTCTTCTGACAAAGTTTGAATGTAAATAGCCCTTAAATCTCCCAGAGTGCATCATCTGAAGGTTGTGCTAGGTATTAATTTAAGTTTGGCCCTACTTCTATATGTTCCTTTCGAGTTTGCAGTTGCTACTATTTTACCAAACATACTCCTAAACTGAAATCTAAGATAAGAGTTTTCAAAGCCCTGTCTCTGAAGTTACACCTATATTTGTAAATGTTGTGATGATAGCAGAGAGAAAGACGTCTTTCCTTAGCAAGGGACACATATACCATGGAACAGGAGAAAAAGAGGTACAGAACCACCGTAGTAAAGAGAGGGTCTGAGGCAGATATACATCAGTGCTCACCTAAGTGCTTCCTACAGAAAAAGGATGAGACAGGTCCACAAGAAGCCAGCTGCAGCCTGAGGTGGATATTCCACAGCTGCTTTTAAGTTTTCTGCGCAGAAGTCCTAAGACGTCACAGTGGCAAGAAGATGTCTTTGAGGATTCAGTCGCTACTAGTCGCGATCACTGATTCTGGTTACAAGTTTCTGAGCTGAAAGGTTTTTCACACATTCTGCAGATTGGACAAGAAAAGGATTCCTCTTTGCTTGGGAAGATATTTTTGAAGGTTTTCTCTTCATAGCCCTGCATTGATAGCTGTATGCATGAGTATTGCCTCAAATACCCATTTGGGCTCAATCAGGACACGTTTCATTTCTTCCTTCCCGTTTGGATTTTAAAAAAAGCCTTTGAGTTACACATGAAAAGAATTTTAGATAATGATATCAACCTCTAAAAGGAAAATCTAAACAAACAAACAAAAAAATCAACCTAACAATTAGATAGCTAATGTTTGCATAATTTTAATTATCACATATTGCAATTATTTCTAATTCATTTCAATATACAAATCACTATTTTATATATAGCATGTTGTTAATGTTTCTACTATAATTACTAATTTGCAATATAAGGCAGCAATTTTATAGTTACTCAGTTGTGTATAATTATTATGTCAAATAGGAGATGGCAAATAACACTGAACTATATTAGAAATGAATGTACTAAAATGAGTCTAAGAATATATGACATGTACTTGTCACGTAGTGCATGGACTGCATTTTCCTCCTCTTTTCCCCCTAACCATGCTTTTGGACAATGTGTTTGAGATCCCACAGGATTTAATCCTGTAGAAATTCCTATTTCACCATCCCATTGACCAATAGGTTAGAGCTAGAACTAACAAGCAAAAATCCAGACTCTTCTGTCACTAACTCTTGTGTGAGGTTTCAGAGTTTAGGTGCCTTGTTCTGCTTTAGCATTTCAGAAAGTCCCTTCTTTAGTGACTGCTTAAAAATGAGATATTTAAGTTCTTCTGCTGTCCATAGCTCAAATTCTTTTAAAAGAGTTGTTCAGGAGTGTTTACAGCTGTAATGCTGGCAGTTGCCTTAGCAGAAAGATGCTGAAGGAGCCATGGCATCACCTGTTGCTGTGCAGAGCTGAGCTGCCAGGGAGTTGTGTGATGGCCGAAAGAGTCAGGGTGAAGAGGGTACCAAAGCTGTGTACAGTGATCCCCAACATGACTCTTACATTCCTCTGAGACCACCCAAAGCACAAAGTACTATGCATTGCATCTTTGAAACTATATTAGTACTGTTGTGTGAAAATTTGACTAGAGGTTGGGGTTTGGGTCCTCATCTGGAAAGAGGGAATCAGAGCGATATCTCCTGTCCCCTGGGAATGAACCCAGGTCCAGGGTCTTGTTACAAGTTACTTCTTCCTTTGTGGAGCTGGGCTGCCCTGCTGTCAAGTGTGAGGGTTGGGAGCCAGGAGAATCTAATCACATCTAAGGGGTTGTGACACTTCTGGGATGGGAGAGACTTGATCTGGGGTGCCTTTGGGAGGCTCTCATTCCACTGATAGGCCCAGTGCAATGCAAAAGGTGAGAACAAATAAACATATTAACAGATAAAAAATTATATCCCTAAATTATCCATAGAATACTTAAAGAGGGGGAAAACCCCTTATTCATAGAGAATTTAAATTAGCACTATCAGTTAAACAAAATTCCTTTATAGGAAAATAGTTCTCTGTGACAATTCCTTTTTTTGCCAGGGATTTAAAATCTGGGCAGCTCTAAGCCCTGCTAAACAAAATTCATGGCTGTACATCTTAATAAAGCAAAGAAGAGTGCACAATGTGTCAAACAAATTCACCTCCTTGGTTTAAGTGTAGGGCTGCTATAATGGCACATGGCAGCAGGAGATCCAGATAGGACCCTTGATGTGTTAGCAAAGCGTATTGACTTATATCAGTCCTTTTGCCTGGTTTAAAATTGATCCCCTTAGAAAAGTTAAATATCACCTATGTTTGTAGATTGCTAGACAGCTATTAAGATAATGCTTTTATAAATACAGATGTGCCCTTATCAAAATTACATGGCAGTAAATAGATGCCAGTAGAAATAATATGACACTTTGATTAGCTAATAAAATGAAGCACAAATAGAATGGGGATGCTAAGTTGCTCTGACAGTTTTCATACTGTCTTATTTATTGCTCATTTAGCTTTGATAAGTTTCTATTACAGTTTTGGCTTCCTAAGCGATTCCTTTGAACTTTTAATTTTTAAACAGTAATCTGTATTTTATTGACTTGGGTAAAAAATCCTCATTGTCAATAAGCTCCTCATCATGATAGTAAATCTTATCATTTTTTTAAAGTAAATTGATAGGCCAAATTGCATAATGTAAGTTGTGGAGATAAAAGTAGCAAAGAGAGTGCCAGTTAATGTTACATGAAAATTATTGATTAGAGCAAATTATTGCTGCAAGTTTGGCAAGCAATATTGATTCAGTTATTGGTGGCTTTTTATGCCATATAGTGAAAGACTTGTATCAGGACATTGGATGACAACAGGGTAATTGTACAGGAGGACTTATATGCTTTGGAAACAGGCTTACACTGTAGTCTAGGTACTTAAGGCAAGATACCCCATTGTTCAAACCTAGTATAACTCCCTCAGCTTCAGTGGGATTGAGACATGGCCTGTTCACTTTTAAATGTGCTGATCTTAGATGTGAGGAAAATACTGCCTGTCACTTGAGTCTTATTGGAAAAATGTGTTCATTGGTGCACTTCTTGGGGATGGTTAATGGCAGTAATAATCAAGAAGCAGACAGCTGTTGAGAAGAGTTCAAATGGTATGTGGGTCATTAACGTGATCTTACCAGCGTAATGCTGACCAATATTTCTGCCTTTTTGGTACTTAACAAAACTTAGCGACTCCAAAGCAGAAAATGATTATAACCTGCTACAGTTTTAAAATATTTCTAGAAACTTTTGGCTGGCCCCACTTTCTCAGAGAGTACACAGCTTAGTTTTGTTCTTTTCTTGCAACCTGTTGCTAATATTAACCCTGTGGTGTAGCAGTGCTCCCAGTGAATGTGTTGAGCTAGATATCCTCTTCCCCTTCTGCAGAGGTAAAAAAATGCCCATGCCCATGTTCCCATGCACAGTGTGCTCTTCTGCACCTTGTGAAGCAGCAGTGCTGTAGTTGAACATGACACCCAGTTCTTCTCAGTCCTACTCAGTAATTGCTGCTGCAGTGGTGTCACTCTGCCAGTAGCCAGCAGTTTGACATAACCTTCAGGGAACCACCTGTCAGCCAGATGGAAAGTGGGAACAAGCTTCCCAGCTGTCACATTCTTCTGGAGCCACACTGAGCATCCTAGTTCAGGCTTCTGTAGCCCAGCTATAGCTCCACTTGCCCATAGGCACAACGGCATTGTCTTCCTGTCTTTGTAGGCCCTGCCTACCACCAGGGCTGGGCTTGGGGGACATAAATTTACCTTCTCAAATTCAGACAGCTGGTGTGAGGAGGATGCACAGCTTGTGTAAAGACTGTTGACTTTATGGGAAGTTTCCAGCTGTTGCACCCTCACTGGAAAGTGTTGGTGGAAAAGGCAAAGGCATCCTAAATTATTTCTCCCAGGCTCCCTTCAATCAAGGTTCCTTGTGAAGGGGTTGGTTTGGGACGATTAAGGCATTTTAAGCCTTGATTAACCCTATAGATTTAGCCCAAATGCTGCAAATAGCTCATTGTTAGAGAGCAGGTGGGACACACACTTGGTTGCCAGATGGAAAAAATCCTTTTAGGTGTTCAAGTCTCCACTGTGTGGGCTTAATGGAATCATCTTGTTGTGTCTTTCATCTTTCACTTTTTTTCACTATCATCTTTCACTTTTTGTTGTAAAAATTTAAAAACCTATTTTCCAAATAAACAAATTTAATAAATCCCAAACCATAACAAAACCCCCCTTCAGATTTCACATCTTTATGGCTGTATTGTCAACTTGATGCATGAGGTTTTAGCTGTGCAAATCCCTTTAATGCAAGTGGGAGTTGTACAGCTAAAGATTTATACATTGACTTTAGAATAATATTGTTTCATCTCTCTTTTACTCATTTTTTGCATTTTTTTCTTGCCCCCTACCGATTCCCTCCCCAGATTTCCCTCCCTGCTCTTTAATGAAAACGACAGGCTAATTCTGTGCCTCTCTTTCTGTAGTGAGAAGTAGGCATGATGATCCCTTCCTACTCACTGAACAGGTGTAAGTCCAAGCGAGTGATATGTGAAGGTAGTGATAATATGTGAGTATTAAAGTTGTAGTGAAAATCCTTTATCTCATCAGGGATTTCCACCAAAAAAAAAAAAAAAGAAAAAACCAACTGAAAGAAAAGGTGTGAAACAGTCAATACTGCAGAACCCTATCCCAGTGAAAAAATACCTTTTTATTTTTAAACAGGCTTTTACTTTGGTATGACTGTGTCAGCCTTTCTGGCTAAGATTTCCTCTACTGCTTATAAGTAATGTGGTTGACACAAACAGATGTACATAAATCTAACATTTCAAGGAAGATCATGCCATATCCTATCTATATGACAGAGCAGAATTTGAACAGTCTTGTGCTAGCCTGTGGGCATAATGCAAATTCCCTGGGCTGGAGAGACTTGGTTTTGCTCCAGAATTTCAATTGGTTGTCACCTCATTTTTAAAAAATGGGCTCACTCAACACAGCTGTGTTATAGTGGTTTCCTTCCTTATATCAGGAGGGGACAATTGACCTAAACATTGAATCATTTGGGACTATGAACAATAAAACCCTGTTTGTCCCCAGTTTATATTAGAAAGTGCATTCTCTCAATCTTCCTTTGTCCAGAGAATTTTCATTGCTTCCTAGTATACAACTTGGGAACTGTTTATTGTCCATGTAGGAGGATATGTGGCTAGGTGTCTTCTTTTTTAATCCAAGGGAAAAGGCAGGAATTGTTGCCCTTCTGGGTAGGGGTGATAATCCTACAGAGCCCAATCCCTGTCAAAGCGAGAGTGCAACCCAGGTGGAATAAAGAATACTGCAAGGAAGGCATTTTGCCAAAATGTTTGTCTACAGAATGGCAGAGATTAAAGGCCTTCTAACTCTGATTGGATTACCATGGACCAGAAGCACTTTAATCTCTACCACTGTGGCTTTGGGGGAAGCCAGTGATTGAGACGTGTGGCAGGACCATGCGGAAGAATCGGGTGACTGCACTTAGCTCTTTAATCTTCTAGTCCTGTGGCTGTTGTAGAAAAATATTTAACTGTTGCAGTAGAGAAATAGGTAGTGAGTTATTTTACCTTTTACTATGTGAAGAAAATAAAAATTGCATATTCTCCCATCCAGAGTTGTGGAAGCAGCCTGAGCCCCTGCTCAAAATATTGTTGGGTAAGCTGGTGGTTGAAATTAATGTAAGCACATAATGGCCAATACTGCAAATCAAAGGTCTCTGAAACCTAGTACCATGTCTCAGACCAGCAGCAGATGTCAGTGGAGGGGGTATTAAGACAGAGTATATTTAAAATTACTTTTTTTCCCCAAGGCTGACAATAGTCAGTATTTTCTGGACACTTCTTGAATAATTTATGTTTAAATGCTCTGTTTTGTGCATAAGAGAGGCTGCAGACAGAGCTATTCAAAAACAATTCCAAGTATAGCAATGCCCTTTGGGAGAAAGGAGGAACACAGAAGCATGAATTACTAACCTCCAGTTTTGGATCATATGCAGGTCAGTAAAGAGATAGGAATTAACAGCGAATAATAAATGGGAATCTGAGCAATTTCTCTTGCTCAAGTCTCAGTCAAGAAAGGATACATTTAGTAAAGAACATAAGATATTGACAAGGTGGTGAAAATTGTTATAAAAGGTGTGACCTGTGGGATACAGGATGCTGGGGGACCTGAAGGGTGTCCTCAAATATGTAAGAATCCCCAACACAATTTCAGCTTTGTGTACCTAAATTATTCCAGTGTTTTTACATCAGGCTACCCCCACTTTCCCAAGAAAGAAGCTGGGGGTTGCTGTGAGACTGAGGAGATCTCTAAAACTTGCCTCTAAGGTTGGGTATTAAGAGCAGGTGGCTTCACATAAAGACTCCTTCTCACTGGCAGTTTCTTCACCTTCAGCAAGAGCAAAAGCCTTACCTCTTGTCCAGCTAGGGTGGCTGGGCTGGAGAAGAAGCAGTAGCATTCACCCATTTTAGGAATGGGAATGAGATCTCTACAAGGCTCAAACAGGCAGGAAAGTCATGTGGCTGTTGTCTTCAGTGGAGCTTAGGCCACCATAGGCGCACAACTCCCAAAACCAGAAGTTGTCTTAATTCCCATTATCATTCAGCATTAGAAGTCTGGTCCTTCAGTGAAGTGGCTGCACATTCAGCCTTTGAAAAAATATGGACAGCTTCAACTGGAAGTATGTCTAATGCCATGTAGATGTCTTTAATTTTTAAATGATTCCTCAGACTAGGAGAGTAAAACTGTGTAATCCATATGTTCTATATGCTATTGTGCCAGCCTTTCATGGTGATAAGCTAAATATTTTTGTCAGTTTAGTTAGTTTATATATGCTGCTCTTGTTTTGCTGAGTGAAATGTCTGATGTGTCCCGCCCTGATATCTGCATTTGGATGGAGGATGAAGTGAAATGAACCCTATAAGCCAAACACTGAGTTCCTTTCCATTCTTTTATTAGCTCTTACTTGGCAAATTCTAGTGGCATTTGTATAGAGAACATAACACTGAAAAAACAGTGAATGTTTATGGAAGGCAAAGCATAACTTAATAAATACAGCATAGATGTTACGAGAATGGATGCTCTTTCACTAAGTACAGAAGCTACATATGGTGATGATAGCAAATGCCATATGTTTGTAGAAGAGGCTACATTTGCACAGTGCCTTTTTCTCAGACCTGATAATCTGTGAAAAATAACAATTCTGTTTAATACTTGTGGTTTTGGCCTCTTGGCTTTGTCCTTTAACTTCTGCAAAATATATGCAGTCAGAATGAATGTGGACACGTAGGTCTGCACTCACTCCTTTTCAAAGCCACTTGATCCTAACAAATGAAATGCCCCTTACTCTAATCATGGTGCTACAAAATTAGGCTGTCCTTTTTATTATGGTTCCTGACACTCCAAATCCTGGGTGCTAGCTCCCCAGTGACACAGCTGCCAAAGGAAAGTACTCATCCATCAGCAGTGTCACCTGTGGCCTGCTGGCAGTGATGCTATCACAGCAGACATATGCTTGAATGTGGGCTCTCAGTCTGGGAAAAGATTTGGATCCAGGTGTCCCACCTCTTTGTTGCCATTACCGTGTATGGCATAACACAGCTACTGACAACATCTCTGCTAGATGGTCTGGGTGGAGCTGCAGCTGCTGTTGCATACAGAGGACCAGAGTAGGTGCCTAGGCTCAGGAGAAGGTTCTGGGCTGTGGATGGAGGTAGCCACCTGGTGCCTTGTTTCAGGGAATTTTTGGCTTTGAGTATACTCAGCAGTAAACTTTCCTCTTTGGTTACATGACCACGTGCTTGATACGAGTCTTCTCAGTTTTCTCACACTCCAGTGCTCTTCTGAGGTTGGCTCCTATATGCCCTTGGGGTCAATGTATCTACCCCTGTATTTCAGGTTCCCTTTTGGGACCAGCTTTCTAGAAATGTATACCTTGCAAAGCCTAGTTGCAGGTACCCAAGCGTTTTATGGGATCCAACCTGCATCTTAAACCTGCTTAGTTGTAGTGCTGATTGAGTAGCAGCTGTACCTTGAATGAATGCTGCTTCCAGGAATATCCTGGCTTTTAAGGCTAAAGATGCTTGTATTAAGTAGATCTCTCTCAATCTGCCAGTCATAAATGAACCATGCACAGCCTCTGGTAGTTCTTGGCATTTTAAAAAAATTATTATTATTTGTTTATTGAAGAAAAGTGTCTGAAAACCATTGTGTAAGTAATTTAGTTGAGCAAGCCTTTTCACAATAGGCAATAGAGAGTTAATTCTCGGTGTTGTCAGCTGCTTTCAGTTTTAAACATGTTTCAGATTCAGAAGACAGCCATATAGAAAAGAATGTTATGTTAATGTGACAGCAATCACAGACACTGCTATTGAAAACTCACTGTTGCTCTCCCCTCCAAAATTAACATCCATAACCTTATGTCAGTGACTCACTATTATCCTAATACCTGTTTTTGGATTCTGTCCAGTCCCATTAGATATCCCTGTGTTGATTGCTCTGTTACTGGTGAATGTTAATTGCCTCCAAATCTCAGTGGAGTTCAAAAGCTTAGGGAAAAAAGTACTGACTGGTAGAGCTGCTGGTTTTATTAACAGGCAAGTAAATAATAAATCTGTTCAGAGGTAGGAGTGAAGTGCCTGAGACATGGGATAAAACCTGCTGATCTTACATCTTTCTTTGCATGTCTGTCATGTTATTAATTACATAAGAGAGCAAGCCATTCTAACTTTGAAGATTTTAATGATATCAGTAGTGCCTGTCCACAGCCCATGTACCTTAAGAGGCAGTCAGGCTCCATGTCACTCCCGTCAGGATTCTCATCTCCTTGACATTAAAAAATTCCCCTTATTACATTTTAAGATGCTTTTTTTGGAGTCATTGGGACTATTTAATTGAAATTATGATGTGAAAACAGGGTTATAACAAGGCATGTCACATGTCATTTAGTATTTTTTCCTCCTCCTGGTAATGTGTATTAATTTTGATTTTTTTTATATAGAGAAACTGCATTTCTGCTTTGTTTTGAAGGAGAGCTGAGATCTTGATTACTTCTCCTTTTTTTTTTTTTTTCCCCTGTTTCTTTTACTCATAGAGTTCTAAGTAAGATCCTTGCATGCTCCCCCTTTTCAACACCAGAAACCTCTAGATGGAAAATCCCCAGTGTGATCCCATTGTGAGTTTGCTTCTTGTATCATATTTTCTAGTTTAGGTACCTCTTCTGCTAGTTTTTAGTTTGCAGAAAGGTTAGTAGCACTTACAGAGTGGAAATAAGTGATGTGAAGAATATACTGTAATCACATACTGCAGAATAATTGCATATTTTATATCAATGGTTTTCAGTTGGTTGATAATATTTAATCTCCTAGCAGAGATCTGTAATGACTCATTTTAGACACTGACCCTCTAACTTCATTTCAGGAATGAAATATTTCCAAATCCAGTAATTTCTGTCTATGCCATCATGTCATGTAGATAAAGAAAAGCAACTCCAGATACCCACTGCTAGATTGCTTAACAAAAAAAAAGTCAGCAGGTGAATTGCTTGCTGAATTCTAGGCTGAAGTCAGATGCTAGCTGAACGTGTTACAGCTATATGAAATCTGTATTTAGGGTAGGCAAAGTGAAGTTGCTATTTTTGTGATTTTAAGTGATTGTTAGGCTGTTATAATAAAAAGCATATCCATCTGATAGGCAGAGTGTGTGCAGATTAACATGAGTTTTTTAAGCAGTGTAAATGTGATTCATTTAAAGTGGTCAAAAGGCGAACAGAAGTCAAGAATGTCATTGTGAGGCTCACTCCAGAAAAAGGAGGTGAGAGAGAGAAGCAGGATAATTAATAGTATTATACTTTTTGTGGAAATTAACTTGACAGGCAAGTAGTGTTTATTATTACAATACAGAGCATCAGAATCTTTGCCATGTTTTCACCAGTAGTACTAAAAAATACACGTTAGCAAATGAGCGCAGGGGCAAACATAGTGTGATTGGAAGGTCTCTAAGGTAAATATGGTGGGTGGCTGAAGTAAGCTGGTGTAGCCACACTGCAGCACATAACTAGCTGCCAGGATTTCACAGCTTCTGAGCATTAAAAGCATCCCATTCATTTCCATGCTGAAAATGTCGGTCGTGATCTTCTCTAGCTGGTCAGTATCTCTCGTTCTGAAGATACACTTTTCCTATGAAGCCCTGTTTCACTGTATGCCTCTACTTCTGTTCACATTCATGAAGAATTTCAGGAAAAGGAAGGACTCTACATGTTATATCTCGTAAACTATTATGAATTTCATTTTTTGTTTTTAGAGTTCATGATAACTCAGACTGTATGCTATGGCATGAAAAAAGAAATTGAGTAAAAGATTATTTACTGTTTGTTTCGCCAAGTCAATATTTTGTTTTGTATCTATATAAATGTATTCTTGCTTATTATAAGATCATATTTCTGTAGCTGTCCTGTAGCCCTGAAGCAGGTGCATGTCCCTGATGTCAGAGAAAGTTTTTCTGTAATAAATAAATAAATTCTGGAATAAAGTGGGGCTGTGTATGTTTACTGTAGGTTGTGCATCACAGATCTAGTTCCCATTTTCCTTCCTGAATTCAAGCAGCCCTAACATCTCTGTCTTTCCATGCACCCTGCTACTAAAATGTTCCTGTCTGAAATGAATTTCCCATTTCTGCCATGTCAGTGCTGGCCAGAGGAGAAAGCAGCAGATAGGGTAAGGAGGAGATGCTGCTCATCTCTGCCTGCATTCCTTTTCCGTCTAAGTGCTAGCTGTGAGCTCAAGTCAGAGACTATGAGGAAAAGCCTGTCCCAGGCTAAAAGAGAGGATGGTGGCATGTGCTACTTGCCAGCAATTACAGCATGGAGATATAATACCATTTTGTTGAGTAGGAGTTTGTGTTCGATGCTTAGAAATTGCATACCTTCTTCTGAGTGCAGGCACTGAATTCAAGCACTCTGCAGTGCAATGGACACTTGACTTGGTGCAAAAATGAGACAAAACCCTAGGTGTGATAGTTTGGTGGGGGTCAATTTGAACTTAGTGTAAACATCACCACCCTGCATTTGCATAAATTATTAACGTGTATGCTATGGTTTAATTTGGCCTGGTGATTCTGCTAAGATGAAATTCTTCATGTACCTGTGAATTTTGGTGTGGGGATCACTGTTGCTGGAGAGCATTTAAGAGAAATAAACCAAAAATAGAATCATTTCCATAGCTTAGGAAAAAACCCCATAGAATCATAAAAATTAATCAGCTGTTGGAAAGAATGAAATCTGTGCTCCTAATTTGCAGAAATCCCAGCAATTGCTATTGTGCCCAACCACTCACTAATACAATAAAATATAATTATTTAATTAAATACAATATAGGATTTCCATAATAGGGAACTTTATTTCCTTGTCACAATACGGGAGTTGCTGTGGTTGAAGCTCACAGTTTGGCACTGTAACTATTATTAGATGGAAATGTATCACATACTAGGCAGGATTCTCCTACAGGAGCACTACCCAGTCTGGGTGAAATTGCTGCAGAGAGTTGAAGCTTTGTAAGAGGTTGCCTAAGATGCACCTTTTGGACGAGGAGGTATCTTAAAACCATGTTTTTTGCTTGGCTAAAACAAAGCTTTTTTCTCCCACTGCTCTTTATTTGGATTGATGCCATCTGTCTTTTGCTAAGCCAAGAACTTGCTAGAAGCTGAAATTCAAGCTAATGGGTAACTTTCAGGGGTGGAAATTTTCTTAGAACCTGATTTCCCATTGCTGACAGCAGAAACTTGAATAATTACAACTACAGAGATAGACAAACTCAGATACAACAGTCTCTGTTCAAGTGAGTACTGTCTATGTGAGACAGCAGCAATAATCCTACTTTTATTGCCATATTTCCATTTGGACAGTCATTTGTGTGAAATTCTGAATTATACAAGACTGGTTTGTTAGCTGCAAATAGTAGCAGAAACAGTAGAAAAACAGCTGGATCCAGTGTTAGGCAATGTTGTCATGAAAAATAATCCTGAGGAACCCCTGGAAGCTTCTAGAGCCTGAATCTGTGAACCATTTTTGAAGTTTATATGTATGAGGACAGAAGGAATTATCTGGCTTTTAGGTTGTTTGGGGTCGTTTTGTGAAGTGAAAAAGAGAAAGACTAGGAATTAGATTTAGGAGGAATGAAATGAAGCTGTCCTAGCTGTAATAGAGTGTCCAAGTAATCAGGTATGTACTATCATGATGAAAATCTGTGTCTTTTTGTGTTTAACCATATGAACATAAAGGCAAACATGAAGTGCTGTGTTGAGATAAAGAACTGTTTTGGTTATCTGCAGGGCAGATTGGTGACAAGTAATGGCATTGGTGACAAGTAATGTTGTTTCTGATTTTACTCTCAATTTATCTTTCAGTCTTTTTGTTCCACTCAATCTATTACTCACCTTAGTGATACAGGAAAAATCCCAAGTCTTGCTTATCCTAATCAGTGAGATCATCATCACTAATTTAATGATCTGAAAATCCATCAAAACAGAGCATACTGTTGTTAGTTTACCTGCTGACGTGCAATGTGCACAATCCCAAGCCTTCAAGCACCAGTTTGTGTTCTGAGTTTCTCCCTAGCCCAGCAGTTGCCTTGCTTGTATTTTAGCTTTTTTTAAAATCAGGGTTTGAAGAACTGTAGACTTTGAGGTTGGCATCTTCTATTTGTAGGCTACAGAATCTACTGACTTTTGAGTAATCTGTGTAGATGTGCATGTAGAGTACTTTCACAGTCATAATCTTGAATAGTTCAAATTTAATTATGATGAGAGATCCTGTATTTCATTTATATGTAAAATTAGAAGAAAATATGCAGAAGCTAATCCTATTCAGAGACTGACTCCAAATATTTCTGAGCTAAAATGTTTGTAACATAGAAGCCTTATTAAAATTCCTATTTCTACACATTTTAGTAGTAATTTGGTTTAAAAATTGCAAGACTGTAGTTTCATTTGACTGAGAGAAGAATTATGAGACTATAGACAGACTAACTGCAGTTTTAACAATGCTAAAATCCATTATAAATCAGAAAAGGAGGGGAAAGTGCACATGCCATAATAATTTATTTGACAGTGCTATTGAATATACATACAGCTCACAGATTATGTGTTTCTAGTACACTAAAAATAAGAAGTCTAAGCATAGGAACACTATTTTTAATATGAGGATGCAGTGCTAAAGAGGAGAGAAGGTTTTGTAATGATAATCAGGCTGCTGAGCACCATGGTATACTGGCTCCTGTTTATGCAGACTCCTGCACCAGCTGAAGAAAAAAAAAGGCTGAAAAGTAAAGGCAATACAATTTGCATCTCTGTATATTTTCCTTTCCCCCCGCCATTGTCTTACTAGGGAGAACCCCCTAACATGTTTTCTGAGCTGTTGATTTCCAAAGTCCAGTGTCAGAAATGGCAAACTTTAGGACTGGTTAGAAAATGTGTGGTGGCTTGGCTGTGTCCTGCTGGTATAGTTTGGTGGGGATGTGGAGTCAGAGATCATCTGATTGCCTCCTGAAGAATGAAAATGTGGCTATTATCCTGTCCTGTGAATTCCTCAAAGGTCACTTAAATCCCAGTGGTCACTACTGAGATGGATTTTGGTGAGCCACCAGGGTTTAGATGTACAGCTGTGATAGTCTGCAGAGGTAAAGCTAAATGTATTTCATGTATGGGAACATGAGCTGGGCATTTTTGATGTCTTTGTGAAGTGGATTCACCAAATTTATTTGAGCTTTCCTTTTGGCTGTCAGTGATAGGATATGCCTACCAAAAATATGCTTTTTCTTGTAGTTCTTACGTCTACCAAAAGTATGCTTCTTGTCATAGTTCTTTTTTCAGGCAAAATGCTGATTCTGTAATGCTGATTTTTAATCTTTGCAATATTGCAGTTGTGGATAAGGCTATGATGGCTTTTTCTCTGAACGAGTCACAAAGTCTGAACAACATACAGGTATAGCTGACTTCTTTATTTGTATTTAAAACCTCTCTTTAATAGGAGCTGTAATAACTATCAAACAAAAGATAATTGTGCTCGTAGTTCAGTTCCAATTGGTTGTCCTGAAGGACTGCACTTTGTAGTGCTGGTCTGTGCTCTAACTGCTCAGAAATGCACTGTTGTGTGTTACTGCCTAATTGGTGAACTGTAATTGCCTATATTGAGAACTGATCTTAAAAGTTAATCTATGCTAGAGTCAGGAAGATTAATTGGGGCAATCACCATCCCATAGATTTCTAGTAAAGTGACACCTCCTTAAAATGGTTTGCAGCGAGTGCGGTGCGGTCTGAAATTGAAGACAGACAACACATGCCTTCTACCTGTGCTCTGTGTTGTCCAAAGCTTGTCTGTAATTCAGCATACCCTAATCACATACCTTCTGGCCACAAGATTTTAGAGGGATTTTGACTGAGAAAAGACAAAGACTTGAATTAGACTTTCTAGGCAAAATCTGTTATCACATTGGTGGGAGCTAATGCTTCTGTCCAATTCAGATTTGCTGTAACCATGTGTTTTGATTTGGTTTGAGAGAAGTTCTGTTGGCTGTTTTACAGCATGCAGGACTGAGACCCAGCCACGCTTCTACCTGGCTGTGTGCCTGGAGTTTCCTTGTGGTGCACTGCTGACTATCTGTGGCCTGCTGGCCAGGCAGTGCCTGCCATAGTTTGAGTTGATAAGCATTGTCCCTAGAACACGTGTGTTTGGTCAAGTGCCTTTTGATGCCCTGAAGTTGGCTGTACAGGTTTCTCCAGATGCCTCATGGCTGGCCTGCATGAGCTGAGTAGTGCAAGTGGTGTGGGGAGCAGTGGACTCTTCTCACACTGTGCTGTGGCTGGTGCTGATCACACCACTGGAATAGATGGTCACAGTTAGAACTTGGGTGTAAAACACTTTCTGAAGATGCATTGAAAATTTTACATAAGGACTTCCTTCACATAATTTGAAATCCAGATCTATTATGTGTTTCCACTGTGGCAGCTGAACTATGGAGATGTAAAGTTAAAGGATGTTGCATCATGTGGCATTGTGAGGATACGGACTCAGTGTACTGTAGAGAAATGTTACATTCCAAAAGGTCCTGATATTAGTAGTCTCCCTGTCATGCAACTCAGCAGTCTCTGTTCACATGATGCAAGTCCTTTTTATGTGATCCATCCTGAAGTAAGAGAGCCACTTCTTTATCCATGAGGATAAGTGATTCCACTGCCATTTCAGTGTATAGGGGAACATAATTTAATCACTTGGGTGTGCATTCACTACCTGCTCCTGAGTGGAATAAACCTTTACCTGAGTGAGCTGACCATGGGAAGCTGACTAGAAGCAGCCTCTTGTGCTGGCTTGGGGACTGCTTAACACATAATGTGATCCCACTGCTGATCTTTATCAAATTTCTAACTTTCAATTGCTCTTTATTCTTTAGGAGAACCTGACAGGATGTAACTGAGTATCAGGAAGTGAGGTGCAGTCTGGGCCTGGCTGTGCAAAGTTGGAGATGGGAAGGGGGCTGGCTCAGCGTTACTGGAGCAGTTAGTGTTTGTGGTGCTGGGTTTCAGTGCACAAGACCCATTGTCAGACCTCTTTGTCAGGGAGTCATTTCACCTCCACTGCTTATCCACAGGAATTTCTGCTTGTTAAAGGAATTCAGGAAAGGACAAGGGCAAAATCTGTGTTCATAAAACACTAAAAGTTTCTGGCACTGTCATCTCTTCACTGAAAGTTGGTTCTTGCTCTCCTTGAAGTGTGCGAGCACATGGGAGTTAGGTTCAGAGGAAAATTTGCATGTAGGTCTGTGATGGTAGTGCTGGAAGGACTACTGTTGGCCATCTGCTTTGATCCATAACATAAACATACTACATGAGCTCACCAGAATCAATTAGTTGTTGTGCAAGAGTCTCTCTCTCAAGGAAAATATTGGACACTGAAACTGCCCATGACAGGCAGTGTACCAGAGCCTGGAGTAATCACTCCAGCATCCAACTGTGCATAAAATTATGCCAGTTGCATCCTCAGGTTCTCCGTCAGCCAGTAGACCCAAGAGAAGGGTCAGCCCAGAGGGAGGGAGAGGAAACTACTGATTTCTGCAAATAAGCCAGTAAGTGAGCAAAAGGAAGGAAGAATGGTGAAGTCCTTGCAGCACATTGCAGGCATGAAAAAGTAATGGGAGATTCTCCAGCACAGTTGTTTTATGGTTTACTAAGCAGCCACCACTGCTCCAAGTGTTGGTGCTCTTCATTCATCTCTTCAAAAAAAAAAAAAGGACCAGTGATCAGACTGCAACCTCTCTGCCAGACATCAGTCTGATAAATACTTCTGTCCAGAGCAGAAATGGAAATGAAATAATTAAGTTATTGTGGAAACGCTGAGCCATAGGTTACAGTAAAAAAGCATCAGTAAAAAAATTTCGTGGTCAGGGTCTACACTGGAGAAATCTTCCCTGGGTCCAATTCATTTTGCTCACCCAAGAGGAAACAAGGGCATTGTGACTACTCTCAATTACTATTTGGAATATAGGGTAAAAGACAATTTTGAGAGTGGCTTGCTGCTACGTTATTAAAGATGTTGTATCTAATGAGACCTTGTACTTGCAAGACCTTGAAATGCACTAGTGCCTTGCGTGCTGACTGCCAATGCAAGGTGGGGAGGTCTGCATGGTCCAGATTTTAATTTTTCACTTTGATTCTTGTTATAAAGGCACCAGAAAGAGAGCTCTCTTTATCTGTAGCTCATTTTTTAGGCCGGGTAAGCTCAATCAGTTCATGGGCTTCCATAAACTCATAAGGTTGTGATACAAGTTGTGTAACCAACCATGACAAGGTTGTCAATTGTCATGAGGTGTATTTAGATTGACTTTTTGGGTGACTCGGATGTTAAGTATTGAGATTTTTTCTAAATTGTGTTGTCAGGAGCAAAATTTATCTCAAACAGCTGGTTAAAATGAAACTGGATCATCTATTAAAATTTAAATGATCATTTCTGAATAAAAGTGACTTTTAAGTGACTTGCTCCTGGCGCCACGGTAAGTGCTCAGTTTATTTCTCTCATGAACACCACTTTTCTATTAGGACACCATGTAATATAATGTCCTTTTAACCCTTTATAGGCCCTTCTAGGTGTCTCATAACTCTTATAATTCTGATTTTATGACTGGCATAAAATGTTCTGGTCCAGATACATAAATGACTGCATATGTCTTACTCCTAGTTTCCTATGCTGGCAGATTTTTTTTTTAGAATGGAAGTGTAGTGCTACTGGCTTTCTATAAAAGCAAGAGAGCTTGCTGGTCTCCTAAAAGATGAACTAGTATCTGTTTGGAGTCTTTACAGATGAATGCAAAATTGTGGGTTTTACCAGGTTTTGATGACTCTAGCAAATATATGTAAATAGGATATAAAATGAATCAGCTGCTGTTCAATAAAAAAGCATCATGTTTACCTCAGCCTTGTAGCTACTTTGCCCTCCTACAGGGACTATTTTAATTAGCAGCATGAATTTTGGGTAGTTTAATTTATTTTGTGATTGTATAAAACAGGCTTTTGGAAGGGTTTATTTATAAACTGCCCAGGTATTTAGCAATAGCATTTCAGGAGCATCTGTAAAAGCGGAGTGTCATAACACACAACTTTTTATCTTCTTTTTGCTGCTCTTCAAGCCTTGCCAGCGGGGTTATTTCTGGGGTGAATTATTTTCATGCTGCTCTTCACTGGTGTCAGGAGAGTGAATCAAATGACGATCAGATAATTAAATGAAAAAAGAAACATTTACTCCATTGTCTCCTGAGGAATTTTTCTGTATAAAACACTAATAATCATACCATATGTTGGTAGTAACTTCCATTCCAGCAGACCACAGTAGACTTTACAGATTTTAGGATCTGTGCATTGTATTCAGTGATCAGCTGATTGAAATCACAGCAGATTTCTGTGGAGTTCAGTATTTGTAGCACTGAGAGATAAGTGCCACGTGGCTGCAGTTCTGCACCATTTTGTGTTATGCTGCTGTTATGGAGCTGATAAAGTGTAACGTCATGGGGAGGCAAGCTTGGGTACACTCAGTCCTGACATGCTTACATAACCTGCTTATGTCCAGTGAAGTTCTTGCATGAGAAATGTGAGCAAGAGTTTGAGTATTTAAATAGACCCAGACATTATTTTGTCTGTAATTGAAGGAAGTCCCTTCCTGTGCTTCAAATACAAGTGCCATTGTATTAGTAACTAGGTTTAAACTTTGTATTTAAAAGAGAATTTATAAAAAATTCCCGGGGATCTAGTTACACCATACCTTTACAGGTAACTCATAAAGTTTATTTAGCTTTGTTTGTACAGTGAGTAAAAAGAACATCGTAGATTGATGGTACCATCTTTAAAGTGTTTGCAGAGAGTCATGAATGTGAGAAGCAGATGGATTAGGTACTTAGGTTTGTATAGTACATGTAAGGCTGTATCCCAGACATCTTTCATATGCAAAGCTCTTGCTGATCTGTATGAAACTGTCTGAAGAAAAACTAGAGCCACCTACAAGTTCAGAGCCCTGTATAGTGAGTGCCAGCATTGCCAGTGCAGAGAGACATTTCCAACAAGGAGCATTTGGTAGATGTCCTGAAAGAAGGATTTTGGGGTTGAGAACATTCTCTGCAACACTCCACATAGAAAGTTTAGCATACTGGTACAACTATTAAGCAATTACACTAATCAAATGTTCCATCACCATACATATGGTGACCATTTCAAGAGGACAAACCAAAAAGTTACAAAGAATAAGAAATTATCTTTGAATTTCCTAGTTTTCAAAATCTCATTAAATATGTGTCCTACAAGACATAATCCCCAAATAAATGTGATGTCAGTACATAAATAAGTTTTTCTGGATGACATCTGCTAATCAATATGCTGTAATGAATGAGCCATGTCACTTACCTTCAGTGTCTGTCTGCCTTGCTCTTCCCAAGTTAGGACTGTGTTTTATTAATAAATGAGATATTTGGATGTTTTTATAAGCATTGAAGTCTCTTTTAAAAAATGGACTATTTTTCTCATAAAAATGGCATAGCATGGACAATACTGTGTTTCCTGCTGTTAGAAAAGAGTAATTACTTACAACCACTCTTATAATATGCTTGCTTGCTAAATGCATAAATCTAATAATGCAACAATACAATGCTACAGTGAGCTTCATGAATTGGAAAAAGATAGAATTTAAATGCATTTGGCACCTGTCATACATTTCTTACAGGAGGTCTATAATTTCCTGTATTAGAGCTAGCTGTATCCTTTAATGAATGCAGCTGGAAAGAGTAAAGGTTATTTGGAGAGTCATGTATTTAGTTTAGTCTACTAGGTACTATTTTGCTTGTTACTTTTGATTTTAAAGCTATCAACCTTATTTGGACAGTTTATTCTTTTTGTAGGGAAAAGATGGAAACAGAAGATGGCAAATAATGTTTGGAAATCACTTAGTAATGCAGGGTTAAAATGACTATCCCTGTCTGTTGTCGTTGGTCGTGTGTTTCAAATGGCTCAGGATCACTTATATGCATTTTGAGTCTCTGTAAGTGGTAATGAGCTTGCCTGGCTCCCCATGCATTCATGAAAAAGCAGCAGATTGTATTGTAGCTTGCTGTGGTTTCTTTGACCTAAGCACCAGCCATGAAAGTTTAATGTAATGTTCTCTAGTGTACCCAGTAGTCATACAGGTGTAAGCACGAGTCATCATTCCCACAAAGGTCAGGTCAGCAGTGATGCTGGACTGCCTTATTCCAGACATAGGTTTGGTTACAGTAGCAGCATCAATGGTAAAATGAACACTCTATCCTCAACACTACCACTTAAAAAGTTTTAGAGGGCACTACAAAAATGCAGTATTTTAAAGCCATAGCTGATGCTAAAGCTGCCCCTAGAATTTAAGTCAGAGTATGTAGTTCTAGGGATGGGTTAAAGATACTTGGAGAACAAACCCAGCCATTTCATAAGTCCATTTGACTGGATTGATCTTTCTAAGGCTGTGTCAGGGAACAGAGGAAGTTATCTAGATCTCTGCTAGACAGCACTGTGATCTGTACGAGCTTCTTGCTCCCCACAGGATTTCCAGCATGTGGGTTCCTCCCCTCTGACCTGAGCCAAACACGCTGCTGTCCGATATGGTGTTCTTGCTTATTCAATGCTTGTTGTTGCTGAAGGGGGAAGCTAGTGGAGAGCAAGTAAAAGAAGCTGGCTGCTGACAAATCTTAGGCTTGACAAGGCAGAAATGTTTAGTGCAGGCATATCAAAGCAGTGCACATCATTCTTTTTTGGAGAAAAGTGCTGTGTTTCACATACGTATTTCACAGCCTTCTCCAATTTGAATCTTCACTAAATAATTTTGAACATGTGTTCCTGAAATGTTGAAAACCTGAGTTCTGTGGAAAAGCTTTTCAAGAAAATTGCAATAATTTTGAGAGTTAAGCATTCTCCTCTCCTTGTGTCATTCATTGTCTGTCCTTCAGGATGGAGGTTGTGTAAATCCTCTGGCTCAATCAAGAGAAATTACTTAAATATTTCAGGAGCTGAGTACTCTTTTGTGTTGACCAATTCCATGCAGGCTATCAAATGATTTTGCCTCCCTTTTGTCCTTAGTCTCATTTAATTAGATCCAAGTCTACATACAATTCTGTCCAACTAGTCTCTCAGTGGAAGTTGTGGTTTCTCTTTTTGGCTTTCTCTCTACTTCTTCTGTGATTGAAGCTGTGGAATCTTGTAATTCATTTTGTTCCACCATTATTGATTTGGTGGCAACTGTCCAAATGTTGAAAAATATTTTCTAGGTTGTTGTTGCCCTTGATTTCCAAAGACATTGCATACAATGAAGCATGTGGATCAGGAATTGACGTATCCATGGTGTCACCAGGCTTTGAGGGTGCATTTTCAATTGTAAAAGCAGTTTATTGTTAATTAGAGAGAGTCCCAAGGGCATCATGATCTCCTGATAGTCTGTGAAGAGTACCTTCAGTACACTGTACTCTGTGAGGGTTTGCCAAAACCATCGCTTGCGTAAATCCTGAATTGATTTCCTGCTGAAGAAGAGTTGTTAGAGCCTCCAAGTTACAGTTGTGAATAAGATTAATATTAAATTTTAAATTTTTCTCTTTTATTAGTGGATTTTGGTTTGTGATTCTCGTAAAAGGAAAGACAAACCAAAGTACTTCATGGAATCTTAACATATGCATATGCTATGCATATGGTATAAAAGTGCTACCCTTCTAGCTACTGTCTGTGCAATGAAAGTAACTGTGTTTCAGTGGCAACACACAACTTAAGCATATTTCCTTAACTAATTAGACTCTTGCATGTTAACCTTCTTCTGGGAAGATTCTGGATGGCATGCAATATGACTAACAAGTGAAAGGTTATGGAATCGGATCCCATTGCACATTTTCTCCTACTTTAATACCTGCTGTCTTATTAACATGTTAAAAGGTTGTGGATAGAAAATCCAGTGTCTTACCTTTATAGGAAAATACTTTACCTCTTACTCTGCTGTTAGGTGTCTGCAGATAGCCCAGGAAACAACCTCATGGGGACTGTCTGCTGTGTTGGATGAGGATGTGATTCCATGGAGTCCATTTTCTTCAATGTCTAGTCTGTACTTCTACAGTGCACACTTCAATGTCCAGTTTTAATTAGTGTAAAATTATATAATTCTCCATTTTAGCTGTCCAATTTCTCTTTGTTTTGTAGTACCTCCTTCCTTTATTAAGAAAATGTGTTTGTGTTTGCCTGTCTGTGCTTGTATGTAAAAAATGATCATTATGAAGATGAAGTCTTTTTCTTGTGTCTCTGCCAGTGCTGCTTTGCTATAATGGAATGACAAACTGTAAATAGAATTGACTTGGAGGCTGAATCAGTTGTTGGTATTTTGTTAATAATAATAATACAAACTGCCCTCCATCAGGTAGTGCAAATATAAATTCTGAGTTGTTATGAATGCCAAATTAACTTTGTGAAGATTACTAACTCAGTTTATCAAATCTGTTTTGTCATACATCAGTCATTTTGACCTGCTGTGTGATGAGATATATTTTTATTAACTAACCTTACTGTCTGTTGTGTAGACATGAATGTATTTTTAAAATCAAGGCAAGACCTGGACAGCTTGTCCTGCATTGTACCTGCAGATTCTTGTCCTGCTTATGTCATAAACTAGTGACCACCCTCTGTAGTTCTCATGTGCTTTATTTTTGATGAATCTCTCAGAATATGAATAGCTTAGAGGACAATTACACTGCTAAGGTTCTAACCTGTACTAGCTTTGTGGAGAACATACTCCTCTGCTGCTTCTGTCATTACACTGTCTTATATGCTGGACTGAATTTTAAATCCTGATCCTGACATTCATTGGATTATATGGATCAGCTCTTTCCTGTCTTTCTGATTTACCAAACCATTAAATGCTGAACCTACATCATTCCTATGTCAGGCCAGATTTTGGTCTGTCATGAGCGTCTAGGTTAGATCTGTTTCAATTCATCTCCTGCGTGTGTCTCTTCCATTTTGAAAGGCTGTCCCTGTTGTGCTGTTGGGATTATGATTCCCTTTCTTTTTTGGGGAGTTATGAGTTACTTTGCTTTGTTTTGATTTGCCTGGAGGGGATTGAAAGCATAAGTTTGCAGATATGAGTGGGGGCAGAAACGTTTTCTCTCAGGACGTTTTGTCTCTTTGTCAGAGCAAGGCTTTCTCTCCAAAGCTGACAGGGGTGGAATAAGGTTGTGATGTATTGTCTTTTCCACTTGCAGCTGTCCCACTTTGCTCCTCACAGTCCTACACATAGTCCTGGCAAGCTTGGGCAGAGTTGATGGGACATGCATGGGTGTGGGCACCTCGTAACTCTTCATGCCAAGAGGCAGATCCGAACTGCCTCTCCAGAGATGTGTGCCCCGTCTGGATGAGCTTGATGCCAAATGTCCCAAGCCACTGCTAGCCCCTGTTTGGGGGAAGAGCAATGCAAGGATGTGGTAGATTCTAGGAGAGGCTGAGTAAGTCACTGGATGATTGTTCAGACTTTTCGTTGTCGCTTGGTGAAGATGCTTTGAAGTGGTAGTTCCTTATGGTTCTGTGAAAAACATGTGCTTTGGGAAAAAGAAAATGAGTAGAATGATAGATAGCATGAGGAGAGTCTGGTCTCCTATACTTCTGTAGTTATACATATATTCATTATTCCTTTTTGTAGTGGTTTAAATGTTAACTGTCAGGTCTTAAAGGGTAACAACTTCTAAGTACACAGGCAGCTGATAATTAACCTTCTGGACATCTCAGTTTCTCTTTCCAGTTCACATATCTTGGTGGCTTACAAGACCCCATATTACAGCTTAAAGTAGCTTGTGTTGTCTACCTTCTGGCTGTAAATGGAAAGCTGAAGCATTTTTTAGGCCTGAGCCCCACTGTGAGCATTAAGCAATAACATGCATAAGCTTTGTAACTGTCCGCACTGAAATGAACGGCAGGGCTTTAAAGCAAAAGCCAGTCTTGAGACCACTCATGGGCTGACTTTGGTTGGCCTTGTTGGCTGTGAAAACACATTTTTCATTACAATTAAAATGCTGTCAGACCACCTACCGATCATAAGTGGGGTTTTTGTTTGTTTAAAAGAGATGAGACATACTGTTTTTACGCAACTTGGATCAAGATGTCAACAGCAAGTAAGGACATGCGACTGTCATTCCGCGTCTGTCTTAAGAAATAACATTTCCTTCTCTTAATTAATGAGAGTGGATTTGCTGAATAACTTGCTTATTGATTACAGAAGTTACTGAATTTTTGTGTGCCACATCTGTTCTTATTTGGGTTATCAAATATTCAGTGACCATGTGATGAAATAAAAAGGGGTTTTCCAAAAGGCAAAGTATTTCTGCTTCTTCTTTGAATGACTGGCACTTTTTTAAGGTAAGTTACTGTGGGCCTCAGGGGAAAGCTGGGTATTTATTTTCAAGAGAGTCAAGGAATTATGAGTGTACTAGGTTACAGGAATAGGAGTAGTCTCTGCTGGGCTCATCGTGAGCTCTACTGAGAGAATTCTGTGAGGAACACAGGTACGGTAATTCAAACTGGTCAATAAATCTGTGAACATTTAGGACTATCATAAGCTTTTTCTTTAGTTTTGCAGGGCAATTAAAAGTAGTAACAACCATGTCAGAACCAGGGGTCCTGGAAAGGCTCAGTCAGTGTTTTGTGACATAGTTTTGGAATTTTATTGTAAAAGGGGGAATGAAAATGGTGTAGACAGAAAGAGTTGAGCCAAAGGTGGGAACAGGTTTAGCTGACACATCACACATTTAGAAGAAGAATCTGTTTTGTTGTACTTTGAGTTTTGGATGAAACCTCTGGCCTCTGGCTCAGAGTAAGGATTGTCTTTGCTCCCCTATGTTGTACATGAAATACCTAATGGGGTGATGGAGTCTGACTGATGTTGTGACACCTTATTTTTGCTATTTTTGCAGAGTCCACAGAAGTTCTAGACTATTTTTCCAGACTGTAAGCTCATTATTTCTTAAGTTAATGGCAGAAACAACTATTTTTTTGTTGTTGTTTTTAGCAGTGTTTGTTTTACTCTGTCACTGGTAAACACTGGCTGTCACAAGTCTTTGAAGTACTTCATAGATACATCTACTCAGAATGTTTTCTTTGCATTTTTGTATTGTACTGTAGAGCAGAGCATGAAACTTTAAAATAACCACTTCCCTGTTTTCAAGGTTGATTACATTGTTTTATGGCTATAATGTCTTTAACCAATAACAGCATTTCCTGAAAGAGAAATCCAAATAACTGAGTGCTAATATATCCAAGAAAAGGAGGGCATTATTTTCAGCTTGTTGGTATCATTCTTTGGTGCTTTTCAGTTTGTTTTAATTCTGTCATGCTTCCTTTCTAATGTTATATGCTAATTTAAATAATAGAACTCGTACATAAATACACAGTCATGCAAGAATGACTAAGGATGATAAAATTGGAACAGTGGTGCTAAGTGCAGCATTGCAATCAATAGGATTGCAATGGTAATAACACCAATATGTCTAGTTAAAGAGATGTAAATTGCACTTAATCTGAAAGAAGGTTAAAACCACAGTGGAGCAAGGAAATGAGTAAGATGCAGTGTGAGAGCTAGTAAAGATGTCTGTGCCCACTCAGAATATGTCTTGTTTCACAAAGAGCAACCGCAGGGAGCCTTCAAGGGATTGCTATAAAGTGAGCAGAAGCTCAAGAAAACAGAAGAGATGTCCTATGCAGCAGAAAAGCCCTGCTACTAGCGAAGAAATATTAGAGAACACTAGTAGGAGGATTTTCCAGAACTGATTGAAGTTAAGCTTGGAAATGATGTGCCTCTTTCTGCCAGCTGAACTCCTGTGAGCTCAGTGTGGCAAATCCCAATTCACAGCGGTGCTTCTTGCAAGCAAAAGGTATAGAAATGGGCACAAGGTGGATCTGCCAAGGTGGACAATCTGCCATCCTCTCAGCTCCTTCTGTGGGCTGTGCCCCAGGATGTTCCCACAGCACACCATTACAGTCCCCTGCAAAATTAACCCTGCACAGGAAAGGGGTCTTAAAGATAAATGTTCAGTGGACAAAACCCCAAGCATTCTGAGCTCAAGCTGTCCTTGCAACTTTAATTTGTCTTATTACATCCACTCAAGGTATTTCTGTTCCCTTGTTATGCAGAAGCACTCATTGTTCAAAGATTTCTGCAGATGACTAGGCACCGTGAAGGTGCATTAAGGTTAGAGCATTTATCTTAGCTCTGAATTGTTCTGCTGGGCTGGTGTCAGATCTCGTGTTCTCACATTTCTTCCAATTTCTTCTGCTTGTTTGTTTTTATTGATGCTTTGGAAATAACAAGAAAACGGGGACACCCTTTCCTTTCTTTCCAATGCCCATTTAGGTTGAAAATTTTAATTAGAATTTTTGAAGTTGGGTTGCTTGAGAGCCACATTTAGATTATTAAATGACCTGTTTCCTATGAATAAATACATCAGAAAAAGAATTGCTAAGTTTGTATGAAATTTGACTCCCTAGGGAGGTGTTTTCCTAACCGTTGTGCTACTTTGGGTAAGAGAAAGAAGGTCAAGAATTGCTTGCTGGCATGCAGTGCTGTTTAATGCCTCAGCACAGCACTAAGCAGAGGATAACTGAGGATGTAATAAGTAGTAAAGTTCATTTAGGATGAGAGAAAAGAAGGTTGTGATGCGCAGGAGTTGGGAAGACATATTTGGTGCAAGAAATACAGATATCACGGAGGTTGCTCATTCACATGTAATGAGCTGAAGATTTCATATGTAAGTGGGACATAAGATGTGATTTAGACTTCTGCACAGAGGTTTTTAACTTACAAATGTTATTCTCCAGCAGTCTGTGCTCAAAACCTAGAGCTTCAGTCTCAGCAATATGTGAACTCAGTTCATGGCCAGATAATAATTGATGTCTACTGAGATAGGCCTTTGAAAACAATAAAGCTCTAACATTCTTCTGTTTTATTCTATAGAGTGCAGTGAGTTCCCCCTAAAATGTCAAATTTTATATACTCTAATGAACATACTCTAAATACCCGTTTTTGCTAAAGAAAAAAGATCTTGTATGTTCTTTGCAGATGGTAACTTTTGAGCCATTTATTTGGATCTGGCAAAAATTTTGCTTTAGCTGACATTCAGAGAAGCCTATCTACAAGAGAGACTGCATGATTTGTTAAAACCCAGGTTTTCTCAAGGTGTTTATCATACTATTAAAGAACATAGCCTTCTATGAATAAAATCAAATTCATATATTTTATAAGTATGTCTGTAAAACAATGTAAAAATTTGAAAGGTTTGGATGGAGTTTCACACCAATTTTCCAGACTATTTTATGAAGTTAAATGAAATAGTAAAAGCAGAGGTGATGAATCATACACAAAGTTCCAGTTCATTATGAATGGACTGCCACAGGTAGAATACCATTTTATTGCAGTTACTATGAAATGCTTGCTGTTGGAGTCAAGTATCTGTAACCCTTTAGAAAGGGTTCATCATGCACAAAAGTAGCAGTTAGTAGTAGCTCTTCAGCCTTGATGATTGGTGACAACTCTCTTGCTCACTTGAACAACAATGAGAAGGAAGAGAAACCCTTTTAGTTGCAGAGGTTTACCAGCTGAGTTGTTTGTCTGTCGCTTCAATTCTTGAGTGGGTTTCTGTTCAAGGACTTCAATTTTTTAAAGAACATAAACTCTTATTACTTTGAACTGTTATTTAATAAAGTTACATTTGGGTCCTTGAACAGTGTACAGCTGAAGAAACATAAAAGAGATCCATATTTCTAAAGTCAAAATCCAGGATTTTTGCTTGGGGAGCTGGTTCTGCGCATACTGAAGTAATACACAGAAGTTATCACTCCGAAGAAATTAATTTAATTTTTCTCCCCAAACAATGTACTTTCTTTTTGCTTTTAACCTTGATAGTTGCATTAATAGATGATAGAGGCACTGATGGGAAAAGCATAAGAAAAGTGCTGAGATGCTGGAATACAGTGATCTGAGGACACTTATATCACAGAGCAGATAACCTGTTTGCTTTTATTTGTGAGCTTTCAAGCATGAATGTAGAAGTGGCACTCCACAATTATCGATCAGCTTACCCCACTGTCTGCCATTTGATGGTGCTTCACTTAGACCTACTGTCAAACAAAGGACACTGCAAACAGATGCCACAAAAAACATGCCTTGAGTATTGCTTGTTCATTGAGCTAGAATATTGCATTAACTTTGCAAGGCTTCTAATATTTCAAGAATTACAAGTTAAGTGATTTTAAAAATCTCTTGCTCAACAGCATTATCATGAAAAGGCTATTTATGGTATCTGCATGAGTAAACTGATAGCAGCATGGTTGCTTATTGTGCTCCTCTAAATTAATTTTCCTAATAGCTTATTGGAAACTTCAGTGGGGACAGTGCTTTTGTGTGGTTCTCATAATTCCTCATACAAACATCTTTCAAATAATTAAGGTTACTTCATTCTGTGGGAAGATGCAGCTCAACCTGGTATTTGCTGGCATTTGGCAGCCTTCAGTTTTGCAACATGGTCAGCATGTAACTGGGGTTTGAAGGAACAAATCCCAAGCTGACTTTGTATCACAGATCTGCAATTGGACATTGTTTTAGGATGATGGGGTACTGAGAGCTAAAAATTCCTTGCTGAAGAAAGCAAACCATGATATAGAAGCCAGCAGTAAGATGTATGAGCTGTGCAGAAGTGGCAAAAGGGGAGAGATCAAGGGCAAAGAGGCTGGAGTAGCCTGAATCAAGGAAAGATGCCAAGGCAGAGAAAACAAAATCTTGGAAGAACTTGAATTGTATGGAGCAATGAGAAAGACAGTCAAAAATGAGGTGCTCCTGAAAACCGGTCATCTGTTCATATACCCACAAATTCATGGTGAATGTAGCTAGAACAAGTGTTTTTAAGCTGAGCACAGACCTTTCCTTGCCCTGTTCCCAGCTTTGGCTATGGCTGGTATTTCCCAACCCTCAGGAAAATAATTTGAAATAATGCTGTTGTTTTCAGACAAGCATGTCATTTGTTTTACCGGTCTGTAGTTGATTAATTTGCAAATGATATTCCCAATAAAGTGCTTAGAAGTAGATAATTACAACTATATTAACAGTTACCGGGGAAGCAGATGGTATTCTGAGGAGCTGCCATGTAGAATTAGTGCTGATGCTCTACTGTAATGTACCATATACCCCAGCAACCCACAAACAACAAACTAAAATCCTGCTGATATTCCAGATTGTAAGTAAATTGTGCTATTGCTTCTCATTCGGTTCTTTTCTGAATTTTTATGTGTGTTTTCTAGATAGCTACAGTGCTCAGTGAGCTGCTCCTTTTTATGTTCAGTCACATAGCTCTGCAGGTCTGTATTTTGTATTTTCTTGGTATCAAACCCACTAAAAGGAAGTTTCTAGGCTATATGTCAGTGTGTTCTCCACCCTGCGACTCGATACTCTGAAGCATAGACTAACACTGAAGAAAGACATATTTCTAATTTACTAAATTGATCAAATGAAAATTCGCTGTGAGGTGCTAAGTTAAGGAAGCTTTGAAGCAACCAGTGCCATCCTGGTTGCCATCCATGTCCACCTGTGCCTGCACTCTCCCTCTCCCCTGCTTCTCCTGTTAACCTCCCAACTTCACACCACAGCCTGACAAAACACGACCCTTTTTGTGCTTCTGGCGGTCAGGAAAAAGGCCACGATGTCAGGGCAGTTTCTGCTGCGCCTCTGATCCTCGGTAGCTTTGGCTTCAAGCAGGCTGGAGTCACGCAAGCCACACAGCAGCTCACACCAGGCTGGAGGTTGCGGCGAAATTGAGGTTCCTGCCCGAGGCTGGCAGAGTGCTGCTGGCACCCAGAGACAGATCACTGCAGCCAAATGGCTGGGAGTCTGTTCAGAGCATGGCCTTATTTCTTTATTTAACATATTTGTCATCTACATGTGTAAATAGAACTGAAAGCTTTTCTTCTTTTGGTTTTTTTTTTTTTAAGATTTAAAAAACACTGGAAATAGTTACTAAACAGATTTTTTTTTCCTGTGAGTGCATGCCTTTGGTGTTACTGTGTCTAAAAGAAGCACATAGCAGCATATCATATATCTATATTTATATCTATTGTGATATAAATGTCTGTAAGTACAACATGGGCATCTTTGGGGTGGAGGATGAGATGAGAAATTTGGGCCGTTTTGGGTAAGTCACATTGCCTGTTGCCCTTTTGGAATTACCTGTGTTCTGCATGGCTAAACAGTCTGATGTTATTTTATGCCAGGCTTGTGATAAAACCTGGAGGGAGGGAGCTGGTGGATGTGGTGACCCTTTTTTCAGCCAAGGAAAAGAAAGTTTTCAGAAGGTTTTTATCATATGCTGAGTCAGAACCTCCTTAAAATACATAGTGTTTGTAGCCACGTGCAAATGAAATTGGCTCTGTGTTGTTTTGTGGGTCTGGTGTGGCAGAAGTGGCGTGTGTGGGCTGACATGAGCAAAAGCAGCTGAGGCATAACAAGGCAGTGGTGACAAGGCAGGGCAACAGGAGTAGCAGTTAGAATGTAATTATGATGGAAAGGTTTAAAAAACTCCAGCCCACAGAAACAAAACACTTGTTAGCATGATCGAAGGCCCAGAGGAAGGTGCTGGGCTACAGAAGTAGGAAAACGTTTAATTCTTGTTTGTTGTTACTAAGGAGTGTCTTGTACAGTACCCTTGATGAAACAGAATTGCCTTCAAGCCAAACACAATTCCCTAAGCAATATATTTTTGAATGGAAGCTGCAGCCGAATCCTGAATATTAGTTAATTGCTTTAGTCAAAACAACAAATGCTGAAGCCTTTCATCTTGAATCTGTAGGTAGAATGAGCAGAATTAGCATTGGTGACTTTCAGGTCATCTTCAGGAAAATGGAAGAAAGAGGATTTTGTCCAATAAGGTCTCCTGACCCTATTTGCATCAAAGTATGTCTCTGGCTTCTTTCCCAGCTTTGCTTCTCTTGGTTGAAATGAAAAGTTATTGGATTTACTCTAAGGAGGGCAGGAGTGTGACAGGACAGGTGGTTTTTAAGGCTGTGTAGTATGTCCTAAAGGATCCCTTTTCCCACTGCTTAGAACTTCAGCCATTTTACCAAAACACTTTCTGGCAAAATTTCCTTGCAAATACTATATAACGTGAACAACTTTTTGAAGTGCTGGAAACCATGCTATTCTGCTCTTTTTAAGAAACACTTTGGACTTTCCAAACAGCTTGATAACAGGCAGGGAGGTAGTCTCCTTTATTAAGGATATTTCTTTAGTGCTCACGAAATCAAGTTCATTTTTCATCAGTTTTTGAATCCAGAAGCAGGAAAAGACTGGAATACATCCTTTGAAGATTCTGTTACAGTTTTCCTTATATCTCTCTTTCCTTATAATCTCTCTTCCTGTGCTTGGGCTTGGTAAAAGCCATTGTGTCTGCATGAGGTTTGTGAATATGGAATTGGTGGAGGACAAGTGGGTCTCAGGTGGACCTTACCTGTTTAGGGCTGCACCAATCCTGGCTGACTCTCAGGTTTCAAAGCTGAAAAAAGACAAGTTGGTTATGTGAGGTAATGCAGAAAATAAAACTGGAAGTGCAAAAGAGGGAAAGCTAGACCTCAGTAAATGGGTGGAAGAAGAAATGGGAAGGTAGGATAACTGGCCAGGGAATTGGGCAGAATGGGGCTGGAAGAAAAAGAGAGAAATGTAGTATGGAGTTGGAGGTGCGTGCTGGGACTGACTTGATGAAGAGCCTAAAAAACAACTGAAGGAGTGAGACTAATAATGGGAGGTGTTGGGCAAGAATGGGAAATCCTGTATCTAAAGAAAAACTTACACCTGAAACTCAAATTGATAGTCCAGTAGGTCTGTGTGGATAAATGGGGAACTACATTTCTCTAGGATCATGCAGGACTGGAACTGGCTGGAAAAGGAAGCTAGAGAAGGTAAAGAGATCCCTTGGGCTAAGGCCTGATGTGAGGAAGGAGGTTCTGTTAATGTGGTAAAAAACATGGGAGAGGAACATGTGAGAGGCTGGAAAAGGGAGATTCTGTGACTGGGATAAGTGTCAAAAGAGTGAGAGGAGAGACAGTGGCTTGGGAGGACGTAACAGGGTCTGGTGAGGTAAAAAAGATGAGTAAGGTGGAAAGGGACAGTTAACTGGATATGAAGAGATTATGGGTTGGAGAGCGAGGACAAAGGGAGTGGTTAGTCCAAGCAAGGAGACTGGGATCCCTTTGAGAATCGTAAGGAATGGAAACTGGGAAGGTCATACTCATCTGTCTTTTGCTGTTTTCAAATACCTCTAAATTCTCCTTGTAAGAGTATTTGTCATCCATTTTCAAGTGTTTGTCCACATCAGTGAGGATAATATATTATTACTGTCAGTTGCTCTAGAAGCTGCACAAATCTAAATGGTAAAACTTAACACTTAAAACCCAAATTGAGTAAGTGGGAGGATGGCCATGTGATGCTACAGTTGTGCTGCCTTCTGCTTTTTGGGGGACAAATAAAGAAAAATGCATCTACAATCTGCAATAAAACAATAAACTTTAGAATTATTAAGAAATATGGCAATCAAAATTATTAATGCCATACTCATATCCCCTTACGCATTGTGATAGTCTTGTGCCCATACTGGCACATTGTTTCCCCATGGTTTGAGAGTCATCAATTGTGCAGGGCAGATAAAAGTAGGTGGACAAGGCAGGATTGCTGTGAACAGGACTGTTGTCCCTTGAAATAGGTACAGGAGGTTGGTGGTGAATGGCAGTGATAGTAGGGAGTTGGTTAGCCTACTGTTCAGCTACTGGGCTTCTGGAACTGGTTTCTCTTGGAACTGAGTTCTGTCTCTCCTTCTGTCACAGCTTTCTCAGACATGCTAAGCCCCTTAAATCAGAATTTTTATGACAATTACTAATTGCACGTTTCACATTTTTCTGGAAGCCCAACCTCAGCCCTAGGGCCTGTTTTGCAGAAGAGCATAGCTGTGACTGAAAGCAGTGAAGATACACTCACACTTTGAACATATAAAGCATTGCATAAAGTTAAAGATTCTGAAAAATCATGGCCTGGACATCTTAAGGCAGACTTTCCTAAATTAGTGGGTACATCTGCTTTTAATTTATCTGTGCCTAAGCTCCCAATGTATAAAGCAGAGTAATACTTCCCTCAACTCTCAGGGATTTGGTGAAGATTAGTGAAGTGGCTGTGAAACCCTCACTTATTTTAGTGATGAGTGCTATAGAAAAGCCCATAAGGAAATTAATAATTTTGTCTTCAGAGCACTATTTGAATAGTTAGCAGGAAACAAGCCATAAGGCCATACTCTGAACAATGATAAGACAAAATATTGAATACTTGCTTTATTAATTCAACACCATCCATCCTGTGCTGTGAAGGAGAAGTGCACTTAAAAAAATGTTAACAAAATTAGAGTGTATGATAATGTATACGCAAAGGATACCAAATTAAGTTTGCATCAGCAACCATAATTCTTTCATTGCTTAATGTTGGAGCCTTGATTTTATTGCCTGAAGAGCATTCTTTCTAACAGAGAGCAATTTTTTTTTGTCTCTCTGTGTGTGTTGCAGTATTTTAATGGGAATGTGACTTCTAGATATTTTTAAGAACTGTGTACTCAATGCACAATTCCATTTTTAAATATTCTTCTCTTCTTTAAGATGGGGGAAGTTTCTAGCATTGACATTTAATATCCTTTTTTCCCTCTGCTAAAGGTCCTACCTTGTAGCATTTTATTCATGGCCAGTAGCATTTACTAACACAGCTGAAAGAACTGGGGATGCTTGAATGAGGAGGGATGGCAGAATCGTGCCCTCCATTTTTCATCCAGTGATAATGAGATATCTTACAACCCATATTGACTTTTCCAAAGATCAGAAAGCTCTTTGAGGGAGAGGGACAGAAAAGCACAGAGGATGAATTCAGCCACAACAAGGTTAATATACTTACACAAAATTATACATGAAGCCATGAGAGTGCCAAGAATAGCAGCACCCACAAATCCTGCCGAGGAGGTTGATCTTGTGAAGTGATGCCCTTCTCTCAATGTGCAGATCCTTTGGAAGTTGTTAAGTTTAGAGGGCACTTTAGCCCCCAGCAGGATCAGTCACTTGTTTCCTGCTGTTTCTCTCCAAGTCTTGATCTTACTTGATTCTACACTTACAAGGTTTTCTAATTGCACTTTTAGGAGCCAACCTCAACATTTCCTGGGGATTTTGCCTGACCTGATGAGTATTTTTTAACACTCACGAGTTCTGGATAGCAAATATCTGTGGGGGCTATCTGGGAGGCCAGCAGAAGCCCCTGCACCACAGCTGCTCTGGTGCAATGCCAATCTGAGCCTGAAAAAGAACAGCTCAGTCTGCTCAGTGCCTCTTGGGCAGTATTTTGCAGTGGTTCAGCTGATGCACCTTCTTACCTGCAACATACTGCCAGATGAAAAAAAAAGTGTTTTTTTAATACTAGAAATTCTTGGAACTTGTAAGTGGGGTATTAGCATCTGCTAATCAAAGGGAGGTGTTAACCTGCTTTTCTTTCAGTTTCTATCTCAAAATACTCTTTCCTGTGTAGATGAACATCTGAACTTGTTGAGGAAATTTCTCCATAAAGACCATAGCAGGTAAAGGACATGGAATAATGTATTTATGTCCTTTTCTTCATGGGTGCAGGAGGCTAAGTTTGCAACTTCTCTGTTCAGAATTTTTTTTAAAATATCCAGATCAGAAGGTTTTGATCTAGTCTGCATTGGAAAACCCTGATATAAGCAAGGCTGTAGGCTGTTGCTGAAATGCTTAGCCTCAAATTGTTCCAGCTGTTCTATGATGATAGCAGACTTCTGATGGATCATACAATACAGAGATCCTGGCTAATTTTATCTTCATATTGTTTGTTGCAGTTGGATTGCAGGGCTGTATTAGGCAGATGACTGGGCAAGTCTGCATGAGAAAAGGTGTTGGGCACACTGTACATATGTCCAACGTGTTGAATGCAGCTTTTTAGATCTATGGAGTTCCTCTCAGTAAAGCTTGTAGTGTAACACGTATCTAGAATGCATTTTTTAAAAAAATCTAAATACACATATGGAAACAGAGGAACAGTCTCTTGCCTCTCTGCAATGGTGGATTTTAACTAGCAGTGGTAAAGGCCAGCAGCTTTGTAATTCTCTGGTCTTTATTCTTTGCAGCTGTAAAACAACTCTGCAGTTTTGATGTGCCTTCTGTGAGTCTCCTTAAATCAATCTGTATTGAAAGACACCAGCTTTCCATCTTACTATTTTTTTTTCCTGAGTGATGTCCTGCACCATGCAGTTCCACGGATGCATTAAATGTTGTACTGACACTTTCCGCTCTCTCTTTCTGTGTCAGAGAACACCTGAAATCCTGATCCATATGTCTGCACAGCCATATGCCTAGTATGACCTGTTTCTGCCAGAAACATCAGAAAATGACTGGGAGACTGGTTCCTTTGCTTTACAGGGTCTGGGACTAGGAGGAGGTGAAATGGCAAGACGTCTGCCCTGAGTTCTGCCCTTTTCCGTGTGGAAAGCAGCCTTGAAGCTCTGTCTCCATTAGGAGCAGGCTGCTGATACAGCTATACCCACACACTGCAACAGTAGAGCAGTCCTGGATGGACTGCTGGAAATAGCTTGTCCTGGCAAAACAGCGCTTTTTGACAAGATAGCTTATTACAGCAGTGCCTGATGTCCCTGCAGAAGGAGCAGCAGCAGCAGCAGCAGAAGCACAGCCCTGGCAGCACAAGTGCTCTGTGCTGCTGCCCTTACCTTCATAGCCCTGCTGGTCAGGGATCATTCACCTCATAGAGACCCTGTGTGCCTCGGGGGGGGGCTTGTTCCCACTTTATCCTCAGCACTGTGGGACCTTCACTGGTAACAAAGGCACAGCCAGAGCACAATTTGAGCCACCCAACTTTATTACAGACTCTTGTCTCCTTCCATATACATTGCCTCTTAGTTTCTTGATTTTCCCGTTTTTCTTTTCCAGCATACAGTCTTCTTTCCCTTTTTATTTCCAAAGGAATGAGCAGCTGCTGTCAGAGTCGCCCTCTTACTGCAGTGGGGGTAACCCCTGGACCTCACCACAGAGGTGTCAGTGCAGCAGCAGACAAGGGCTTGGCCTTGGTCCTTGGCTGGGTGCCCTCCTCCCTCTTTTCAGCAGTCCTGATGCCTTTACCTAGGTGAATTTAACTGCACTTCCTCAGTTAAGGTTATATTTTAATATGGCTCTGCTTTCTCTTTGGCTGCTGTTTTATCGGAATAATTGCAGTATAGGAGCTCTCAGGCAAACAATTACACTTTGAAAATCAGGTTGCAAGCCTGAATATGCGACTGCAAGATATTCCTGTGAGTGTAGCGTTTATGTTAGAAGACCCAGTGGGAATTTCCCTGGGGAGGTCGGTGTACTACATAAGAGCACGAGAAATGCTCTACAGGTCAGATATGTGGGCTGCCTAGCACAATAGAATGCCTCTGACAGTAGCTAAAGGAGATACTGCAAGGGTTTGTACAGGAGCCTGGCCAACCATTCTTCTCCTGTCTATCCACCCCAGCTCCTGGGCAGCCTTTGCATGAGTACTAGGGAGCTAAGAATGTGCCTGGGAAGCACACAGGCTGTGGGATTCAGTGACAGATAAATGGAGTGTGTACTTGCAGGAAGAATTTTCAGACTGCTGTTTAAAATGTAAACTTTTCTGACCTGCTGTGCCTCCTTTGGGATATGAGAGGCGATGAATCGCTTCAGATCAGTGGGTGTGCAAACAGCTGTATGATACATTGCTGGGACAGGACTTGGAGGAACAGGCCAACCTCAAGGACTTGTTAAAACTGTATTTACAGGATTTTTTCCCTCCCTCTCACAAGAACTCCTCATTTTTCTGCAAGTGGGAAAGGATTTTTTTTATATGTTGTTCTTTTTCCATGGCATTTTACTTTATATGTTTGCTTGTCACAGAACTGGTATCCAACGTTCTCCCCTTTTTCCAGACTTTGAGATTCAAAGATAATGTTTTTCAGTCCAGTGGGATTAAAGTAGCATACCTTTATCACTGTCATTGCCACCAGTTACAGGAATCACAAAGGCATCTGTCACCATGGTAGAGAGGTACTACAATATGCCTGTAAAGCATCTGGTCCCTTCAAGAGAAGGGGCTAGTTCTAATTCCCTCTGCTTCAGTTATACATCTTTTGCTTATGGGTACTTGAATTTGTGTAGTTTAATTCAGGATTACACTCCTGGGGCCATTCTACTGTTCAGCACTTAGTGATGTAGAAGATCCACTGCCAGCTTTGAATTGCAGTCTTGATAGTTTTAGTATTTGTGCTCAATCTCTTCTCCTCACTGAGGGTGAATTCCAGAGGGGGAGACCATTGGAAATGCAAGGTCTTTGGCCCAGTGAATTCAGCTGTGGTTTCCATCAGGTTTTTATGGCCCCATTGTGTGTAGTGACTCCTTGTCTGTCACAGAGAAAAAGGTGGAGCTGTGCAGAGTTTCAGGAGTTTGTCATGTATCCATTCTTGTCCCTATCTTTTAGTTGCACACATGGTGTGTGCTGCTTGCCTCACTGGCTATCATAAATACTGGAAGTTATAATAAAATTAGGAGCACAGATGTTCCTCTTACAATCAGTGCACCCTGTATACAATAATAATAATGAAATATGTCTGTTGCTGTTCTCTGTGGTGCTAAATTTTCTCCAGTGAGGCATCTTGCTTAAATAATAAAACCACATTTTCTTAAGCAAGGGAATATCAGATTTACATTGGCAGTAAGTCACTATTTTCAAATAGCATGGAGAGAGGTATCCAAGATAATCATAAGATTTTCTAGGACAGCTGACTGCATAGAAACTGCAGCCACGTGGATGGGTCCGCCAGGTCCACCATTAGTCTTCATTTCTTTCCTTCATCAAAGCAATTAATGGGAAAGGACTGTCAGCCTAAAGACTCACGCTCAGCTGGCAAAGTGGAACAGCCTTTGTTGGAAGGCAGGTCAGGGTTTAAAACAGTGTGTTACAAACTGATGAAGTTTTTTTTTTTTTTCCCTGCCATGTTTGTAGCCAACACTTCTGGCCAGGGACCTTTTCTCTACTAACAGGTAATGGAAAGTAGATTGCTCTGAAGAGATTATAGCCCAAGCCCTGATGCTGTGTGTGAGTAAAGATACATGTGGGTTTAGGAGAGTGACCTCAGTGGGCATAACTTTGCACACATTTTGTTTTGGTGTTTTTCCTCAGGGAAAACAGAAATAATACAAATGTGGTGCTGTAACGCTCCCTACCTGAGTATCTGCTGGCTTTAGCCTGGCTTAGCCTCTCTTGAAACATACAAGTAGTCCCTTTGACTCCTTTGGGTGAGGTTGCAGGTTTGGCCCCCTGCTGCCCAGCGCTCTGAATTATCTAGAAGGAGAAGAATGCTTGCAGTGACCAGATCATGGCTGCAGTAAATATTATCCTTCCTGGTGGAAAGGGGTCAGACCGTGGTTAAGGAGTAAGAAAAGTACAGGAAAAGGATGACAAAAACTGTAAGAGAAAAATGAAATGAAAAGTACAGGGGCAGAAACTTCAGCACTAATAATTCTCACCAATTCAGTTTTTTCCTAGTAGAGATCCATTCATTTACACTGTCTGCATTAAATTTATCATCTCTGGGCTAGCTGGAAAATGGAGGTCAAATTTCATTTTGGCCTACAACTTGATAAAAATGACCTGCAAAAGGTAGATGATAGGCTGTTATTTTATGCGCTGGAAAATAGCAAAGATCAGACTCTATCTCCTCTGCGTCCTCTTTTCTGTGCATGTCTGATGCTAGCTCCTATCTGTAACGTATCACTGGAGAGTGCCCTGATCTGTTGAGTAGCTGGTCAAAGTTTAAAAGAAGAAGGATCTGTTTGGAATGGGTAGGCAATCTCAATCAACATGGGTTCATGAGGCACCTTTTGCCACCTGAAATCTCCACTGAGTCACTAACAAGTCATAAAAATACCAGGTGCATTGATGTGACAGTCAAACAAACTACTTGTTATAGTTCATTTCATCTCCAGAGACATCTATTAATAGTAATTAATGATTCTTCAGCAGTTGCATTCACTGTGCCTCAACAGCTTTCAGAAGGCAGGAAAAATCCTGTTAAAAAGACAGTGTGCCAACAGAGCTTGTAGATAGCAGGAGGGTGTAAAAGTTAAACTCTGTACTGGAGGAAAAAAACCACCCAAACAAGCGTTTCTGTAGCACTTGGAGTATTTTAGGATCTATACCAAATAGAGACTGGAAAGGATTAGTCTGGGATTAAGAATTCTTTAAACTTACAAAGTGCTTAACCTTCACTGTGTCTGCTCCTTATACTGTTTGCAATATTGCACTGCCACTTTTGCAGGGGAGCTCGTAGCAGAGTGGTAGTGCTGCAATGCAGCCTTCTCCACGTTGGGTCTTTTATGATTCAGTACTACTTTTGGTTTGCTTTGTAAAGATCATTGCAAGGGCTTATCTTGTGTAATTGTTTTACTGCCATCTGCATTACAGTATAATTACCTTTCAAAAATGGTAGATCTCTTTTGCTAATGTTTAAAGGCAAATAAGAGGCAACTAAATTGCAAGGTCTTGGGGTGTAGCAGCACATAGGTGGTAATAAAATGTATGCTATATTTACAGCATATACGTCTGTCTCGTGTTCATTCTGCCTTTTTTTTTTCTTTGGTTTTTTCCTCCCCTTCCCATAGGAATGGGAGTTGGTGATTATGGTTTTCTCTTCCTTGTATTTTTTTCCCCTTGCCTGTCCTCTTTTTACATAGAGTTAATCATAACTCATGAGGGGTTTTTTTAGAATTTGTTCTGATCCTTATCTGATAGCTGTCCTACAGTTCAGGGAGGATGGATATTCTGGTATTTTCCTCAGCTACAATGACAGACAGAAATACGGCAAATAAATCTAACACAAATTGAACTAAATATTTTTTTTTTAAAGGAGATACATCTATTCCCTATAAATAACTACTTACAGTTTTTAAAGTTTTAAGATGCAGAAATGCAATTGTAAATCTGTCTTATCTGTTTTCTGCTTGCAGCCTATAAATGCCCTTAGGTTCAAATGATAAACTACTTGTCCGATAATATCATTAAGTTTTCTGTTTCCTGCAATTATGTATCAGGAATTACAGGAGGTGCCTTTCCTTACATATGAATGCCTGTACCCTGTATACTGCTGTAAATCCTCTATTACCTGAAAGGTTAAAATATAGAGGTGAGGACATTAAAAATGCATCCAGAAAATGCAGATGACAGGAAAAAAAGAAAATACAGCAACAGAGGGGAAATACCATGGATAAAATGATAAGGCAGAGAAATAAAGCATGACAAGACCATGATAGTTTGCATAAGTAATGAGAATTGAATTCGTGGTCTTTAAATTGCTGTTTAAATTCCTATTTGCATGTTTATCAGAAATCTCCTTTGCTTAAGTAAAACTGGCCTATATACATTTTTAAAATCCATTTATAGCTCTGATTTTGATGAGAAACAGATGTGTGTGATACTATTTTAATAGTGGTGGTGTGCACAGGTCAGTGGCAGCTGTTTAAGATGGGTTTCTTGAAGGGCTGGTCCCTGTTTTCCTCAAAGTCAATAAGGAAATATGTCACCTTCATTGAGAGCAGAACTGAGTCCTGAGTGACTTGTGGAGAACCCCAGGAGTAATCCCACATAGCCTTGAGCCTTCTGGAGCTCTGTAGTCCTCTGATATTTACAAACTGCATTACTCTGAGCACCTTTTGTCAGGGTTTGGTGGCCTCAGCTCCCAAGTCAGAGGTTGTTAGAGGATCCAGTTCTGTTATTGGGTCTTTCCTGATCTTGCTTGTTTTATCTCTGATTGATTGCACTGACCACTGGGTGCCCCTATTCCTCAGATTAATGCAAGACCATAGTTGTGGTATTTAAAACCCCACACTTTTAATGCTGGAATCTTGGACTGCTTCATCTTTGCAATTGATACATGCATGAATTTGGCTGCCTTTGTGTGCCTGTTCCCTGTATGATTGTGTCTGCAAAGGAACCCATGTGCTTGGGTAGCTGCACATTCCATGTGTCCCAGCCATCTCTGATGGACTCTCACCCTGCTCCCCTAACACTTGCCCTCTAGGGAAAAAGCCATGGGAACTTCACTGGGAGGTGACCCAGGCATGATGGACTTCAGCATTGCCCCAAAAGACACTGAATGTCTCAGAGGTCCTCATCATGCGATAGTCACCATCAGCACTTTTGGGAGATGAAGAAACTCCATGGTGAACAAGAGAGAACAAACATCCTTCTCGACAGTCTCACCAACATGTGGGCAAGGACATCCCTTTCCTTCTCTGCTGGAGCAGTCCTGAGTATTGTCTCCTGCTGCTCTGACAGTCCTTTGAAGGCTACAGTGGTTTGTGGGAAATGGAGCCACTGCAGATCCAAGTCATGTGCTTGCTCCTTATATGCATTCTTATGGCATCTCTGAAACAGATGCAAATTGAATTTCAAACAAAAGATATCGCCACAGCTGCTACAGTGGTGAATGACCCATTCTTTGAAAACTGACACTACCGTACACATTTGCAGGTGCACACCCTGGACTGATAGACTTTGGGTATGATGTAGCATTCCTAACAGAAAAATAATCATTGAAGAGCTGCTGTTAAAACATAAAATCTTTCTTTCTCAAAATGAGTATATACATTTTTTTCTCAATATATATTTTTTTTCATAGAATCAAATGAAACATACTTGCCTTTTTTACACGTGACCTCTTCAATTAATCTATCTATTTTAAAAGTCTGTTTTCTAATATACTACTACTATGGAAAAGTTGTATGTCTAATTTACATGTCCAAATTAGTTTCAACTTAGTTATATTGAATGATAATAGATTTCTTTTTCATATAATTAATGTTGTCTGCAAACGCAATGTGGATTAAATTTATCATTGTAAAGATCTTAAGATTTTAATATTTTTGCAGAGGCATAAATACAGTGTAGCTATAATTATTTCATTATGTATGTATAAAAATAGGATACGGGGGAAAGTGCATGCTTTCCTTCACTGATTACTCTTAATGTCTCCCAAATTTCCTGATTTACAATATTCTCCAAGGATGTAGATTTTTCTAATTGAAGTACAGTAATTTGCATATTTTTAGACCTTGTGACACAGTTAATTGATATGTCATTACTTATACAGCACTGAATATATTTTATACATTCACTGCAGCGCAGGCTTAACTTGAGATGCGGTGGCACTTTGCAAGGAACTCGAAACTATTGCATTCAGTTTAATCTTTTTACTTTCCTTCCTCTCCCTTCCTTTATAAAGGCTAAGCAAAAATGGATGATGTAGTAATTGGTGTAGTTCCTGTTCAAATGTACTCGTTAAAATAATGTTACTGTGTAAATGACAGGATGAGAAAAGTAAGATCAAGTAAACAAAGAAAGGAAGAATAATGGGAGAGACAAGGACAAAGAAGATAAGGTTAAGGCTGGGAGGGAGCTAAATGTCAATAGTATCAGTGCTGGGTGTTTGAAAACCAAATTGTTCTGTTTTCTTTTACGCTATTCACTATAAACTTGTTAAATGGTCACTGTGTCTAGGAATATTTTAAATGGGCCTTTTACATTTAGGAGCACTGTATTTATTATGGATGCTAGCAGTGAGCCTAATAGTGCTCCAGTATTCCAAAAGGGTCAGAGTTTCTCTAGTAGCAACATATTTATTTCTCCTGGTGCATACCCCTGCAGAACTGAATGCTTTAATCTTTATTTGCTAACCAGGAAGATGGCTCAGTCATGTAAAAATAACTGAAGGGATTATAAGTTTATTTTTTGAGGATCTGGTTAGAGGTATGTCTCATTTATAATGGCAGTCTCAATTCTGGGAGAAGATTTATTATCATTGACCATTCCTTACGTAGTGGTAAGGGGGGCCCTTACTGCAGGCTAAGTGAATAGGATCCTGCTCCTTGCCCCAGCTAAGATGGGCTGTGTTAATGGCAGGCAAAGGTGAGCAGCAGTGGAGATGTGGGAAGCATTGGGCTGTAATGGGTCAGGCCACAGGTGCCACTCAGAAGTGCTGCTGACCTTTCTCTTGATCATCTCCTGAGAGCAAGGCTTACGTGCTGTGTCTTCAGACAGTGCCTGGAGGTGCAGCAAGGAGCAGGGTGTGCAAATTCGTACCATGGATATGGTGCATTCCTGCACAAGTGGCAGTCCCTCAAGTGACCTGCTTTCCTTCACGGCCCTGCAATGTATGTGAGGCCCAAAATGTATGACTTATGACCATGTTTATGCCACCTGGGTTTGCCCTGTGGGACTTACACTGTGAGTTGCTTATGATCTTTGTTATTTAAGGACTGGATGTCTTGTGTGCTCTTTTTTGGTGTTTTGGGAGGATGAGGTTGGGTGTGAGAAGAAGACATCACTGGAGTGAGAGTTACTAAGGGAAGCTATTGCATTTTCTTAAAAAGTGTACTCTCTTGGCAGGAGTTTCTTTTAAGGCAGCAGTAAAAAATACATATACAAAACTACTGAGCACATCTTTTAAAACACTTGTACACTGGAGGCTTCTCGCTTCAAGATACTTCCTCTTGAATCAAGCTCCAGAGACAAACATGAATTCTGAATCCTGGCTACAAAAGTAGAATTCACTCTCATATCAACTTCCTTTTTCTTTTTTTTGTCTTCCCAGTAGAAAGGGTGAGGAAAGGGATAGAATGCCAAAAATGATTCCTGTCTCTCCCTCTGAATTTGGGGTTCCTACTCTCATCTCAGCCCAGAACACTCAAGCAGCTGCAGAGGATGAAAGTGATGATAGAGCAGCAGCTCAGATGTACATATGGGGGTTCTGTCCAAGTTAGCATTTCATTTGGATCTGATTTTGCTGCAGCCCCAAACCTGCCTGAAATCTCTCCCCAGATAGGCAGTGAACCATTTACTGGCGTAAGGGCATATTTTACTGCTCCAGAAAAGAAACACCCTTAAGGAGCTGTGCAGACCAAAGCTGTTGAAATCGAGGGAGTCATCATTTGCAAATTACATGGTTTGTGTGTTGGTTTGTTTTTTTTAATTTAAACAAACTATGGTGGGCTTCCCTAGGTAATCAACATTAAATAGTTAGAAGTGTTTATTATTTCTGAATCATAGCATGGGAAGAGAGATTAGTTTTTAGGATAGCATTAACTTCACATGCCTTTAACCATCTATGAGACAGCTGTTTATGATAAGCCAACTGTTTAGACACTATGTCACTAGGGAAGGAGAGAGGGGTATCTTCAGGACATACTTGTCACTAGTCTTTGATGCCAAACTGAGGCTGTGACAACTGATGTACATGAAAAAATCACCAGAAGTGTTCAGAAGATTTTGCTGTGCTGCAAGAACAGTTTTCTCTGCAGATGCAGTTTCAGGATGGTCTGAAGACAGGATAGTTAAAGTGACTTCTTTCTTTCATTAAAGATAAATTCAGCACCAGGAATAAAATAAAAGTATACCCCATTTTTTAAAAATGGTCTCATTTTCTGCTTGAACTTTTTAGTGGTGGTCCAGCAAAAAAGTGTAGCATTTATGAATATTACAATATAATCTGTATTATTAGTAATAATTGAGACATTCCTTGATGATTGCATTAAATGAGGTGATTGATTTTGGCCTGAAGAGCATAGTTTCTTACAGAATACTTTTAACTACTCTGAGAAAATATATTTAAAAGGAAAATATACAGCTCTTAAAGAAATATTTTATCAGTTCAAAACAGCAGTAAGCATCAATAAATTTATACTGTACAGACTAATTCTGAAAAAGCAATGCCAAGCCTTCGGATGTTTTTACATTGCTGCGTCTCTCATTTTGCTCATCGTGCAACTCTCAGGTTTTACTGCCCTTGAAAAAGAACTGCACTTAGGCATCAATTGTGTACATACAGAGTGCTGTAATTTTGTAGACGAGTACATAAGGTGCTGCTGTCTTACAGCTGAGCAATGCATGTGTGAGTGGTGCTAATCTCCTGCTCTTTGTGAGGATTTCTGAAGGTTACTGTGCAAATACAACCTGTAGACTTCTGCTTTGATAATGGGAAGGGAAACCTGCTAACACTTGTCTTTCCAGGGAAAGAACTTAGATTTTGCTTGTCTGTATTTTGTTGTAATGTTCACAAATCTCTTGTTAAGCTTATTACAGTTTCCTTTTTACATGCATCAGTGCAGTTGCCTCTGTCTCCAAGCTAACATTTCCTCTCTCTGATATCCGAGTGCCTCAAAATTGGCCCAGAGAGAAGTCGTTAGTGCATCCCTGAGGTGCTGCTGCTTCTGGGATAGGCCCTTATAGTTTCATGTCTTTGCAGGTCCAGGAAAGGACAGGGAGGTTTAACTTTGCCAAGTGAAACTTCAAAGGAATTTTAAGAGGGCAGAACATAATTACCTGAGCTGAAAGTTTGCCAAGACACTGGTTGAAATACCCACTCTTGAGAATTTTCTATTGAAACTACTAGCCTGGATAAATCCTGGCCCTTCAGAAGCCAGGATAGTAGTTGTCCCCTGGATTCTGCCCTGCAAATCACCTTAAGTCTCATCTAAATCACATCTGGACTTGCAGTCCTTGACTGCTAAGCTCCTGGTCTCTTCAGGGTGAGCTGTGTATAACTTTGAGGTGTGTGCATATAATTGATCTCCAAGTAAGGATAAGGAGTAGCTTGCATACAGCTGGAAGAAGAATGGGGAAGCAAGCACTGGAAAGTAATTCTAGCTGGAAATCAGGGGTAGCAACTTTTTGGTCTGCCTGCAAAACCACAAAGAAATCCAGGGGCTGAAATTTGAAATTTGACTAATTCAGCCTTGAATAATACACACTTATTGTGAGGGATCAAGGCAGTTCCCTTGAAGTGCAGGGCTTTCCATGGCTTGTGTTCTCTGAGATGAAGTTGGAATGTCATTTTGGAAGAAGTTATTTTCTATTGTAGTAGAGTACCTATGGTCCTTCGGAGCCATGGTGAGGTATGAGTGTGTTTTCCTTAAACTCTGTGCTCAGAGCACTTCTTACTCTTTCTTTTCTGCTGTGGGCAGAACTGGGTCACCTTCACTGCTTTCAGCACATCCATCACCCTTGAAGTCCCATCTCAGGAAAGTGGTTATAATACAGTCTTATGCGTCAGGACTCCAGCCAGTCACCTGCAAGAAACTAGACTTTTTTTTCTCCCTCACACAATTAATTGGTTTTGTTAATATTTAGTAACTGTTTATCTCTAAAGCCTGACATATTCCACACTTGCAGGAGGGGCTCTGAAACAGGGGGTATAGCAATGCTCATTCCTGAGCCTCATTGTCAGTGTTTGACTGACTGACACAGTCTTGTGTATCATCAAGCGAAGATTGGAAGAAGTCTGTCAGATCAGACATATGTGAATGTGTGGTCACCTTTCTTGAGTTCTTTTTCTCCTGCCAGTTTCTAACCTGATTTCTTCCTATTTGCAAGGTCTTTGGTGTTTGATTGAGCTTCAGTTTCTGAATGTCATCTGAGAGCAAAAGTGGTGTAATTTACCTGAAATTTTGGGTTGAATGCAGAGCATCTGTGTGAAATATGATAGTCTGTGAGCTAACAGAAATTGCATAGCATAATCTTGTGGTCTGCTCTGTCTAGAAACATTGAAAACTATTCTTTTACAGATAATTAGAATGAAAGTTAAATCATCATGTTCTTCATACTGTTATTAACTGGTCTATAAGCATACCTCTCTTAAAGTACTTACAGAGAAGCCATGACCCCCAGAAGCTTAATCTTGTGTATCCTACATAGATAGACACGCACACGTGCAAGTGAGCACACCACCTTGGCATGATCTTTGTTAGCAGAGCAGGAAGTGGAAAACCCAGGAGAGCTTCTCAAATGAGTGCAGGAGATTACAGGAGAAGAAACTGTGCTATATTTGCAAATATGAATGACTGGTGGAAATCCTTAACCTGGGAAGGCCTTTGTTTGAGCCCTCTGACTGTTTTTTAATATAAATTAGTTACCCTGAAAGTCACCATTCCTGCTGCTTATTTCCATGCTATTAGAATTGGAGAAAATCTGAAAGTAATAAATGTCAGTTAATATAAAATGTACAAACAAGTCTTTATTGAAACCCATATTTTTCTAATATCTTGATTGTTTTTAAAAGCATTTATTTTTACTAACTAACAAACTTGCTTTGTTGGGCAGTTCATTAGCTGTAGAAAGATTTTATTATTTGCACCAAAAGTCTGTAATAAAATTCTAGCTGTATCATTTAGAGGTGATTTTTTCATAAAGCATTATGCATCAGGTAAATAGGCTGAATGTAAATGTCTACTTTAGGCAGGCTTCATTAACATCTAGAAAAGATGCAATTTTGACTAGGAATGAAAAATAAAACAATGAACTACTTTGTGACATAAAAATAATCTAATACTTCAAAATGGCTTGTACCAAAGCCTTAAGACTGTTAAATTTTAGATGTAGCCACTACTTTTTTTACCCTACAGTGGACCAGCGTAAGCTAGAGTATAGTTTACAATATTCAGTATTATACAAGCATATAGTGCTGAACAGTAGATCTTACTCAGCCATAAAACTAAAATGCTTGCTGATTTTAAGATGTGCACTGTGAAATGGCAGCAGATCAGGGCTCTTTCTCTAGTGACTATAAGCTGTGACTCAGTTAATTCACAATGTAGATTGGCTCATAAGTTTTCATGGTAAAGATCAGGTGCTGACAAGACCAGGAAAAGGCCATTGATCCATTTCTCCCCAGAGCTCGAATAATTGTTATTAGTAGTAATTATATCTTACATTTACATGCAGCTATATATTAATGAGTTTCTTATACTACATACCAAGCAAAAGAAATAATCCTGTCCTTGCCAGTCTCCCAATAGGTCCTTTGACTCAGAGGGTATCTCATGTCTGTGACCTGGACGCAATAGACTTTTATAATGGTGGGATTTTTTTACAAGGAGCTGATCAGCTTTTATTTTTAACTCAAAAAAATCCTTTTTTTTTCAGTATGAAATACCTCTGTACCATCTAATATCATAGCAAATGCAGCCAAAGGCTAGAGATGACATTTATATGAGATTTCCAGCACATGACTGCTGGAGTAGAATAGCTGGGGTAAGTATAAACTGACTAAAGGATTTTTCTTCCATTTTCTGCTACAGAGGAATAGTTTGATATCCCAGAAGGTAGAATAATTTGTTTTGTGTTCTTAGTTTCCTTTATGTTACTAAAGCTTCATCTCCTGTGTCACATGTGGCAGGTGGTTATCCTTGAATCCTTTTGTAAAAGGGGACTCAGAGTCACCTGAGATGGCTTTCTGAAAGCCATCAAGTACTAGCACCACATGAATCCTAGAACAAGCAGAGACAAGAAAGGAATCTAAGTGTTCTGTCCCTTAAGCTTCTGCTCACCTATGGTTCTTCTTTCTCCATGAGCTAAGGAGGTTGTAGTGAGGCGACAGTGGCTCTCACCTTATTGCCAGGTAACAAGTGATAGGATGAGAGAAATAGCCTCAAGTTGTGCCAGGAGAGGTTTGGATTGAATATTAGGAAAAAAAGGTTGAATGAAAGGGTTGTCAAGCATTGGAACAGGCTGTCCAGGGAAGCGGTTGAGTCACTATCCCTGGAGGTAATATAAAAGATGTATAGATGTAGCATTTAAGGAGATGATTTAGTGGTAGACTTGGCAGTGCTGGGTTAATGGTTGGACCTGTTGATCTTAAAAGTCTTCTCCAACTTAGGATTCTATGACAATCTAATGATTCTGTGTATCCCTTTCTCTAAAATATGAAATGCCCCAGTAGAGTATTGAAAACCTTGCTGATACTCACGTTCCAAACCTGTTGAGACGAACTTCAAAAACTAATTGCAGAATTTTCTGTGTGCTGCAACCTGAGCATATGTTCAGCTTTCCTGTTGAGAAAGAACTTTGTCCAGAAGCTCAGAAACTTTGATTACTTATCTTCTGAGTTGAAGAGGTGTCAAAGAGAGGCGGACCACATTTAAGATCTGTCTTCCATTGTGCAATTTAAGCCTCCTCCTACACCTAGGGGGGTTTAAATCCCCTTTCTCAGCATGACTTTGCTTCAGGTGAATTTGGCATGCTGTGTGTATTATATAACCAAGGGAAACAAGGGGGAAAATAACCTTTGCAGCCTCCACTGTAGAAATCCAGCAACTTTTATCACTGACTGTGCTGCTAGCCTTCTGTTAGGACTGTCGTGCATGGGCTATGTGTCTCCCAAGGAGATAGTCTGTTTTCTGGGTGAAAGAATACATTTTCCTTCTCCCCTCCTCTTGTCATTGCCTCATAGAGCAAAACAAATCCTTGGCATCTGCTCCAGTCTGTTGGGTAAAGGGTATGTTTCCTAATTCAGTTGCAACTCAGTAGTACAGTTTGTGAAATAATAATATATATACTGAAGGCTCTGTGGGGGACTGCAATGAAGCAGTAGTTACTGCTCATAAAGTTTTTTAATAGGACATGAGTTCCAGGATTCAAGGGAGAGAACATTAATGTCCTTTACAGAACAACGTGGAAAATAAATACTGTGCAGCACCAATCTCTTGGCAGTTTCGAAGGATGTCTAAAGAGGATCATTATGAGACCATTTATGATGGAACATGACTCCATTGCAAGTCTTTGGAGTCTCTTTTGGGATGTTGTTGCTACTGCTTGAGATTAGGAGAGGAAAGCAATTTCAATAGAAGTCTGTGGAGACCATGTGGCAATTACATTGCTGACAATATCAGTATGATTTTAGTGTGAGTCTCTGGAGACCTTAACTTCTCAGTGAAGTAAAATGCAGCATGCCCATACAAATTATATTATTGTTTGAAATAAACCAGGGTAAGTTAATGGTAAACAAGTACTGGAATAATAGGAGTATTTAAATCGATTTGCCTTGTGACAAGAAATGCTGCCCACAGCCTTGCCACAGCCCCCTGCCACAGTCAGTCATGTCCTGCATGATTTGTGGGTGATGATTTCTCTGGAAATACTAGGCTGAAAGGCTGGCTTATTTAGGCGTCTGTACAGTTGGTGGCCAGTTTAGAGAGCGAATTGTTCAACTGGGTTGTTTTACTGAGCTCCTGCTGTGCCAGTAGTGATTTGTGGGGTCTGAAAATTGCGGAAGGTGAAGCTGTCAGAGGTAGCAGTCTGTCAAAAAGAGACTGAGGAGGGAGCTGGGGTTAAGGATGTGGTGATGGATGAGTACAGCTTTTGGCCTCGTGGCAGTGGTGAAACAAGGACTAGTTTAAACCATCTGTCCTGGGCAGTGGTTGAAGTCTGCTGAGCTTAGGGAAGCAATTCCCAGGTTTTGCTTTTCTAAAAGTACACCAGTGCCCTTGCTCTTGCTGGTGTTTGGCAAAGCCACTCCCTGGGAGGCTACTGCAGTGCACAGCTGGTTCCTGAAGCAGTAGAGTACCAGCAAAAAAAAGATACCCAAGTGCCCATTGATGCTGGCTGGGAGCTAAGCAAGCCTTGGTGCTTTTCTTGCCCATCGGCTACCTGGGACCTTTCTTTCCTCTTCTGTCACACTGCTTTATGTAGGCTGAAGGGAGAGCCACAGCATTTCCAGGGCTGAAGGAAGGCAGTCTTGGAGCAGCCAGGATAAAGTGCAGCATTTGCATTTTATTGATTCTTACCTATTGATTCCAATGGGATGAAGTGTCTGTGACAGAAAAGTGAGACTGGCAGACAGATGAGAGCTCTGGTATCACAGGCAGGCTGGCCTCACCTGACAAGAGCAAGATTATATAAACAAACAACCCAGATATTTTCCTAAGTCAAATCTAAGAAGAACTAATGAAAAGGAGTTCTTCTCCTAGGAAGGATAAGATTTACTAGAAAAAGCTTAGTTTGCATTTCATCACTTCTGCAGATAAAAAGGAGCAAGGAAATATCATGAGAATTTTGTGACAGATTACCTTGTGCCAGCTACATTACGGAGCCATTTTTTGTAAGCTGGAGGGTGACAAAACTTAAATGTACATCTCCTCATACAGGAGGGGATTCTCGTTTGGTGACTCAGATGTGAAAATGAAGAAATAAGCTGTAGCCTGACCTTTCAGGTATGAGAAGGATGTCAGAAGGGGTGCCGAATATCCAAAATAGTGTATTGAGTGCAGAGTTTAACTCAATGTGTTTTATATTAATCATTTTATTGGAAAGACTAAGCACATACTGAGGTATATATGTTCAATAACGGTATTGATCTTATTAAGGGTTCCTCTGCAGATAGATGTATGTATATATAAATGTGTGTGTGTGTGTGTGTATATATGTACACACAAACTGAAACAGAGCTGCTTTTTGATTGTGACCAGTTTATTACCAGCTCATTAAAAAACCTTCCTTCTGTCCTCTATCTCTGTACATGGTTTGGAGAGGAAGGTGGCACTGAGTCACCTCGAGGGTCCTCTGGATCCTGGGAGTCAAAACCACCCTGATATAACTCACAGTCCTAAGGAAGTTACTGGAATCCTGGCAGCCATCCCAGTGCTGTGTCTGATGCATCTGCCTGGTTCAGTGGCCAGAGTGATGGGCACCTTCCTCTCTGGATGGAGGCTGGGGACACAGCTCTTCCCAAGCTTTTTGGGAAGGGAAGGACTGAGCTGGCCTGGGTCGAATGGGGAGCCTGAGTCCAGCACTATCAGCCTGAAGAAAACCATATGAAAGAAGCAATATTGGGAAGCCTGTTGTATCCGATGCCTAAGCTGCACCTAGGAAACTGAAACCTTGACAAATTATATTCTCGTTTAATTTTGTTTGTTAAAATTAATTGTTGAGCTCCCATATAATATCAGTCAAGCACCAGGACAGTGACCCTCTGTACAACCCTACAGAAAATATGGTCCTAGCCTGTGGGGTTCCCCAGCAACAGCTGTCAGAGGTCTTCCCACCATCAGTATGTACCAGGCACCAGCTCTGTCCGTTTCATCTTCCCTGGCCCAGCAGTGCCCCCAGTGCCTTTGTGTCCCCTTTTGCTCTTCATGTCCCAGCACACATTTCTCCATAGCTCTTTTCTGACTGCCAAATACATGCTTTTATGGATGTTTTTCAGAAGCATCAACAGAGCTGTCCCTCCTCACTGCTTCTCCTATATTCTTAAAAGATGCACGGTTTCAGACAGAAAGGATTTTGAACATGGAAGTGGATCTGACTGTAAATAAAAGGGTAGCTGACTTTGTTGCATGAAAAAGAAGTGCAAAATACTATAAAAAGACAGAAGAAGAAGAAAAAAGGAAGATGGAATTTTTTTTTCTTTCAGTTGAAGTGATGTTAATCAAAGAGCTATGAGTATAAGATGAAATGAATTATTTGAATGGTATGTTCCTTTCATCCAGCAAAGTCTTCTGCACTTAAATTTAAGTATATATTAAATTTTATTAGATACTAACACAAACTCTGTGTGAGAAGACATGTTTCAGCATTGTTTTTAAATTTCTTATTTTATTTCTGTCAACTCAATTCTCATAATGAATTTCCCATGCTTACTGGTGTATAGGTTAACTGGAGGAGAAAATAACATACAATTTTGCAAATCATGGCCTTGCTATTCATATCATAGAAGGAAAAAGCAGAAAGAAAAAGTAAAATAATTCTATCCTGCTTCTTCCCTTTCTCCTTTCCATGAGCAGATGTTAGAGGAGGCAGAGTGGTGACTTATTGGGCCTGGAGAGGTCTGTGCTGCTGCCAGTTGCTGGGGTTGCTTGTGCATCACCTGGTAGGACACCGTGTGACTAACAGCAGTGGTGGGCACCACTGGGCTTCCACAAATCCCACCCTTGCTGGTGCATGGTGCATCTCTGGGGGTGCCTTACAGGCAGAGCTGACTCAGGGGGTCAGCCTGCTTGCCTCGATTGTCCCAGGGTGCAAAGGGGTGACAGTGGGGCAGCTCTGCTTCCTGCCTCTCTGCTCAGGGGTGCCCCACGGGTGTCTGCATCCTAGAAGTGCCAGTTAGCATCTGACCCGTCCGTGCTCTCCATAATGAGTGATGGTGTCACTGAATGATGGTGTCCCTTGTTTCCAGCTATCCCCAAGAAACAGGACGAGCTGTGTCTTTCATGCTGTACTGAAAGAAGTGTGTTTAACATGCTCGGGCTTCCAGCATAGTCACCAATCTGCTCCATTTTCAGATATAAACCTAAGTTGTCTTGCTCTTTCTAAGACCATCAGTGACCCAGCATCTAAGGGTGAGATCCTGCCTGCATGGTAAGGAGAGTTAAGGATGTGCAGTTCGAAAGTGCTTTTGCCTCTAATTTTGTCTTCCTTGTTATCCTGCCTTTACTTTGAATGCTGTTAAGTCATTGTGCCTTTTCTCTTAATCTATTGAAAGAAAACAATAGGTCTATTGTTAAATTTAAATGCAAGATAGAATTAAAAGCTCAGATCTCTAATGTGGCCCTTTAAAAATCCCTCTGTAGATGGAAAAAGGTTTCTTTTCCATTGGGAACCCTGCATTATTTAGTAGATTTGCCTTGCAGGACAGATAGTTTCAAGGCTTTACGTTTATATAGAGGATCAAACATTTCCGTGGCCTGAATTAAAGCAAAATACTCACCAGTTCCATGAAAGTTTGTGGTTTCCTGAACAGGCTTTTTTCTTCCCTTCCCTTCTTGTCCCTGAGTACATTTTTTCCCCGAAACTCTCTTATTTGACATGTTTTATTCTTCCTGGAGTGCACCTTCGATATGCTTTTCTGGTGATGCCCACACAATGAGAGTTTCAGCTGCCTACTGTTATGAGCACCCAGGAGTCTATGCCCCAAACTCTGGCTGCCAGAAACCAGAGAAGCTCTTTCCTTTAGTCAATTAAAAAATCCTGTTAATTTTGCCCCATGTTGTTTGTAGTCTTCAGCTGCTCATTAATGTCTCTCCTTTAGAGGAAACTCTGTAAATGTAGAATTTTTTCACTTTTGTAGTTATTCTTTGGTTGGTTTTGTTGCTGGCCTCTGTCTCTCCAACTAAGCAGCATGTTTCTAATACTTCTTCAGTTGTCTTGAAATGATACTGTACTTTTCAGTGCTTATATTGGTCTCCAGGGGGAAGAGGTACAGTTCAAATTATTTCTGGGGGAGCAAAGCATTACGCATTTTACATCTCCTTTAATACATAGGGCATTTTGGCATACACTGATTGGTTATGAAAGAGAATCTTCATACAAACTAAAATGTTTTATTTCTGCAGTGACTGAGACTCTACAAAAGCAGTAGTTCTTTATAATGTACTTCTCCCCACAGTGTTTTTCAGTAAAATTCTGGCTGCTAACTGAGGTTTTTGGTGCTGGAATGCTCTCTGAGCCACGATGGGCTTGGTGGCAGCCTCACATCCACAAGTTGTAAATGATGTATGAAATGCAAAATCCTCACTTGCCCTGCTCAGGGGGAGGAGGGAAATGATGCTTTGCTGCTGCTGGTTCTCTGTTCTCTTAGCTGAAACTCCTCAGCGAAGAATCATTAAAAAATAAATACAACAATAAAGAAAATGAAAAGACAGCTGGAAGACATTGCAAAACTGCAAACAAACAACCAGAAGAGCCAGTTAAGGCCACCTACCACTGCTTATGGCTGGCTATATGAAATGACTGGCAGGCACACTCTCTTTGTCTCTGACTTGATTCTTTTTATTTTCCTGAGGAACTGTGCTTCATATCAGTCATAGCACCTGGTCGAATCCATCTACTTATCTTTTCTTTTAATTAAGAAATAATGTCAGTAGGATGAAAATAAAACTTGACAGGATGAAGATCTCCTACTGTATTATAAAACCAATGTGAAGGTGAAACTGAGATATTTATTTTTGAAAGCAAGAAATCATCTTCTAGTGGCAACATCCTATTACTGTGAGTGTGTTGTTGTTACATTAATGAATGAGAAATGTGTACAATGAAGTGAACAATGGGAGATTTGACCAGACAACCAGAAACTAAGCACCTCACACAGACAATGCTGCAACTGAGGCTAGTGGTTGACTACTATTTTTGGACACCACTCCTGGCTGACACAGAGAGTATTTTGTTCTATATTAACATCCTGAAGAATTGCCAGAGACCCCTGGTAAAGTGATGGGGTTGTCAGATTCTTGTTACTCTTAGCTTCTCTTGACTACGGTGGTGCTGACAATGGTTAAGAAGGAAGTGTGGCCAACTCTAAGGTCCTAAATTTGAACCTAGAGATGTCTCTCAGGCATATGGACTTCCTTGGTATTGCCTGTAGAAGGCTGATATCTTCACAGTGGGAACCAATATAAGACGTAGAGAAGAATAATTCTTTCCTTAACTTTGCATTCCAGACTGTTTACTGAATAATTATACAGACTATTTACTGAGTATTTGCAGGGAAGTGTCTTGATCCACCTGAGAGAGCCCTTTGCATTCTCCTCAAAACCTCTTCAGTATCTTTGGACAAGTTAGCCAGGACCGGCTTTTTTGAACTTGAGAGGACAGCTGAAAAAACCCATCTCCACTTCTACAGTGTATCTGACTGATTGGAAAATTTGACCATGGAGATGTTTGAGGGTTTGGATTGTCTTTTTTATTGTGTGGTTTTCCACCAGCGTGCTCACCCTCAGGAGGTTGGCTTTGGGGGCAGATGGGACGGGAGCAGGATATCTTCCACACCTTTCTCACCCCTCTAAGCTGAAGTGCTGCCCAAAACTTTGCCAGAGCTGGGCAGACATCCAAAAGGGTATAAAGATGGGCAGTGATTAGAGCAGCTGGGTTGGGAACCATGCGTTCTTGCTCCCAGGAATATGTCTGTATTTCTAATTTAGATCACTCTCAGATACAATGAAGAATAAAGCATTTTGATCAGAGTTAGCGATGACCTATTTAACATTTAAACTGGTTGGCACTTATTTGAGCTCATTTATGAGTCCCTAATGAGTTCTCTTGGATATCAGCATTTACTGCTAGTATAGCTTTATGGTCCTGGGTTCAGGAGAGGTGAGTGGCTGGTTTTGTGACCTTGGGCAATACCGTGAATGTAGTGCTGCCTCAGTTTCCCATAAAGATGGTGATTGCAGGATACCTTTCATGCCTGTTTGTACTGTGAACTACATGGGACAATCATTTTAGTACATTTTGTTTGTGTAATACCCTCTGCCCCTGGCTTTCTGTAAGGCCTCTAAAGGATGCTATTTTAAAAATGAAAGATGATGGTTAAGAAATGCAGCATAGCATGACAGGGACACACGTATATATGTAAGAATTTGTCTTAAAGAAGGCAGAAAAATAGCAGTATCTGTTAGTCAAAGTGATGCAGTCCCAGGACACCACAGCAATTATTTTGTTTGTATTACTTTCTGACCATGTGAGAACCCATACCCACTTTCAAACAGATAAGCAAATTTTTAATTGATGCTTAGCTTGAATATATCTAATGTCAGCCAACTGTTGTTAATAGGAGCTATTATAACATAAAAGTGCTGATATTTTAAATGCAGTTGGTCAATCCCAGCAGGACTATACATTCAGGCCTCTTCTATAAGGTTGTGTTAGTCATTTGACACTGGTGCTGAATTTATGTTTTCAGATGCATGCCAGCTATTGAAACTTGACAACTAATTCTGGATAAAACTGATTGGAATTGATAAACCCTCTTTTATTTTGGGGCGAAAATTGGAAGTAGCTGCTAGTCCAAATAGAATCTCTTATCTAGTATGGCACGATGGCATTTAATGAAAAACATTCAAGAAAATCTACTCTTGGATTGCCCTGAAGATAGAGAGTTGCAGAGTTGGATGCAATTCAAATCAGTAGTTCTTTATTTTGCGTAACTTTGGGGCATGCCGAGACGTTTCATCAGTGCCTGATGTCATTAACTCTGGCGGCCAACGCCTAAATGCGTTATTCCTCACGTGTACAAAACATTATATTATTAGGGGAATGCTTCGAAGATAAGAAAATATGTTTGTTTGTTTCATATTCTTTGAATATGCTAATAATGACACCTTAAGTTATTAGAACTAGAATGTGCTTTAAATCTGAATGTTGTTTTCCCCTTTATAAAAAACATCACCTTGGGCTTACAGTATTACAGAGGCTTTGACATTGGCAATTTGTTTATTTTTAAACACTGACTGTAGCTCATCTCCTTATTTTTTTTCATCTAATACCCCAAAACAAGCTGAAACACTGCTCAGAGGTGGTGTGCATGGTCAAGCAAGCTCCTGCTACTGCGGCTCCTGTTGCCCAGAAACTGCATTACCATGAGGCTGTGGGCATGCTAAGAAGCCACTGTGAGAATTATTCAGAGCCTAACACTGACAACACATGGGGATGGACACAGGCCCGTGTCTGGCCTGTGCCTTGCTGCCTTGTCATACAGGCAGAGCGGTTGCCAGTGCGTCTGTCCCTCTGTGTGCAGGGTTCCTCGGGAGCATGGGAGGACTGGAGGTCGTAAGCCAACTTGAGCTCTGTTGGCAGTTTTAAAAATAGGATGGATATCAGCAAGGCTTGACAGTGTCACCTTCATCCCCTTCGTGGCTGTGTGGCACTGTGGTATGTGAGATGCTCTGGGGCTGTGTTGTGTTTTCCAAGCAGCCCTTCCATTTCAAGGACAGTCTGCCCAACTTTGCAGGAGGAACAGGCTTGTACAGGATAGGATTTTCTTTTGTTTTCACTTTCCACTGTAATTGCCATGCTTCTTCAGTGCTGCCACCTATTCTGGGTATATTTGAGGCATTATTTCTTACTCTTGTAAATACAGATAATTTAGGCATTGCCCTGGGTGCTGTCGTGGGGTGAATGCTCAGTGGACTAACTTCCCACTAGTTGTGAATCTGCTCTCCCAGCCATGTCTGTGTTGTTCTGGTAGCAGAAAACTTAAACAAAAGTTATTTTAATTTGCACATAAAAGCTAAGCTATGGAGAGAAACTAAGTTTTTATGAGGTAATAAAGCACAGAGTCAGCCTCATGCCTAGTGCTTCCAAGCAGGGTGTCTCTGAAGGCATCTCAGCAGGGATAGAGAAAACCACAGCAAGGTTTAAATGTGGAGGCAGCGAGTAGGAAACAATAGGAGTAGGAATATAGGTGAGATTTAGGCAGGCTGAGTTTAAGTTTAGGAGGGTGACTCAGCTTCTGAGGTGGCTTTTGGATAGGGTAATCACCTGGGGCTGAGCAGCTTGTTGCATATTTCAGCCTGCCTCATCCTTCCCAATTTGAGACCTCCTTCACTCACAGTGACATTTTGGCCTCTGTCCTGTTTTCCCAAACCTTGGCAGTGAAGGTGCTTCTCTCAGGAACTCAGGCAAGCTGTCATGTCTCTCCATTGTGGCCCCCACCCTCTCTTTTGCTTACTAGAGTGCAAGGGAGAAAAGTTTGACAAATTATTGTCCACCTAAAGGTTCCCAAGTTCTTTTACTCGCTTCTATTTTTAGACTGATTCCCTTTGCTTCTTTTTTTGCCAGATTTCTGCCCAGAGGAAATTTTTATAGCTCGATTTTAAAGCCCTTGCAATTGAGGATTTATCCTGGGAATGACACAATCCAACTGGAGCAGTACAAATGGCACAGTTCTGAAATAAAAGGTTATCAAGACTGTAATTTATTTGTTTAGGCCACTCAGAGTACAAAAATGCCACTTATTTCTTCAGCTCCCTCAGTGGGTTGCAGTATGGAGGCTGCTTTCAGACTGTCTTGCTTTCTTCGTCAGTTATTTCCTCTACAGCAGCATTTTTCAGGAAGTGCAATTAAAAAGCTGTTTCCCAACATGCCCTCCCTCTGCTGCCCTCCCTTACCCCTCAAAATCCCAGCTCAGGCACAGGTTGTTTCCTTGTATCTCATCCAGGTGATTCGGGGGTGACAAAAGGCAATGAACTCTCTTCATGTCTCATTATGTGGCAAAAGAAAGAAATAGTGAAGTGGCAGGCTTAATCTCCAGCAGTTAGGGTGAAAAAGAGAGGAAGGATGTGAAACCCACTTAAAATATGTTTCCTTGTTCTAATATGCATTTTGAATTTATGGAGAATTGACTTGTGCTATTTGTTCAAAGCCAGAAAATGCATGTGGTCTGCAGTTGAACTTATCACACTGTGCCAGGCAGTTTTCAGGAGTGATGGATACTGTTTTTCCAAGTCCTTTCTCCTGAGCTGATTCAAGGCCAGCCACAATAGAGCTGGTTCTGGTCATTAGCAGTGTCCCCTGCAAAAACTGTTCATTTAGGAGCTTGCAGGTTAAGGTAAGCAGTGTTTTTTGGGATCCTTCCTTGCTGGCATCTTGGTGGAGTTAGCCACAGAAGAAGATGGCAGGCCCCTGGGCTGTTGCTGTATGACACAAGAGACTCCAAATATTTCAGAAGGCAAATAGCATAAAGAAAGCTTTATTGTCTAATTCTTACTACCTTTTATAAGGTGTTTTGATACAGACAACATGATTGGTGAACAGGAATGATACCTCTCTAATTCCATTGGTCAAACCAGAGAAACAAAAAGACACCAGCTGTACAGATTTGTTTTGAGAAAGAGCAGTTGTTTACCAAGATTGTTTTGAGAAGAAAACCTTCCCGAGAAAATCTCCCTTGGGTAAATTCAGCAACTACTAACAAGCTAAAGTTTTAGACTCAGAAATACCAGGCTCACACTGGGCAGTAAAACAGAGCAAGGAGGGATAAGGCTCTCACTGGCATGCAACTGAAGAGATGTAGGAGGTCACAAAGAGTAGTGATATTCTCTTACTAAGCGTAAGGAAGTTGTGGCATGCTCTAGGTAGAGCCATGTAAGAGAGGGAGATAACCCAGCTCCCCAGTGCACATGGCACATGCTGGTGCTTGCCACAAGGGACTTCTGACAAATACCTCCTTTTCCTCCAGCAGGAAGCAGCACATACATGTTAGCTGGGCTGCCCTTGTTGGGAGGAAGAGTGCAGAGAGAGTGCAGAGGAGGCTGGATGGAGGCAGATGTGCTGCCTGCTCTGAAATAGGAACTTTGTGTTTAGGGTGGCTGAAGTGGTCTGGAGGTCGTGGCAGAGGGGAGGGAGGATTCTGTGGGGTCATGTTGCAGCAGGAAAGTTTTGTCCGCCCTTTGCTCTATCTGCAGCAAATAAAAGCTTGGTAGCACCATGAGCATTTTCCCTACTTTCCAACTCAATCACTGGGAGATGCTCCAAAAGTGGGGATTGGAAGGGACTTTGGAGGACAAGGAATACAGTGTTTGCCTTGAACAAGGAGCATGGTAATTATTATGCCACTTCTTGACAAATGGGTATTTTGAAGAACTGGAAACGTGTGAGTCAGGGGCCTTTCACCTCTGCCAGTGAGCGTTTGCAGCTGGGCATCCACCCAAAAGAAAGTCTTCATCTTCTGCTTACAGCTGCCAGCCCATGCTACAGCTAGCTGAAGGCAGATCTAGATCCCCCAGCATTCCTCTTTTTATCTAAAAAATATTGAAGCAATTTTAGACTATGTGTGTCACTCTGGACTTCTATTTTGATCTTCTTAAATCAGGCTGGAAGAGTTGAGGGGGGCTGCCATGGACCAGGCAGCTGGTTGAGCCTTGCAATCTAGGCACTTGTGTTGAGCACCATATGCAGACACATGATGGATATATTTTTCTCCTGAAATGGATCTGTTCTGTGAGATGTCTAATATTTTTTTAAGTCTTTCTACATAGCCTCCTGGCAGTTTGATTTCCTCTAATGTAAACTTACAAACAAGAACTTAGTCAACTGCATCAAATACAGGAACAGATAAACTTTCTTTTCTGTTTTTCTGTTGTTCTGTAAAACACTAAAGAATAGACCAAATCAGAACCTTCCACTGCAACATGCCTTGTCTCACAATTAGCTGTGTGCTCATCCCCCAGCCCACTGCATGACTCATTCAGAGGGAGGGTATCAAGATCCGTTTCAGCATGGCTGTAGGGAGCTACCACCTGCCTGCACAGGCTGCTTGTTTGCTGTGTCAGGTAAAGCAATGTTTCTTGCAGGCTGTTGCACCAGTGTCAGGTTCTTTCCACATGAACAGGTACCACTACCATCATGTGGGTAGGTCCCATCCATCCATGGAGCCAGAATGTCAGAGAGAGATATGCTGTGGGTGTCCCAGCAAGAATTTCCTCTTTCTCAGCAGCTCACAAATGAAGAGTTCACAGCCACTGTGGTTACACAGGCAGGCTCAGTAGTCAGCTATGCAAGAGGTTTGGAAAACACTGTGTTTATCAGTCTAAGAGTTTGGCCCTTATTGCCACTGGTCTTATTCCCTTAGCAAGTAGAATATGAGTGGAGACACAGCAAACATAAATAATAAAAGTGCTCTTCAGCTACCCTGCATTTTAAATAGTAACCATGGCTGAAGTCTGTAAGCGTATGATAAGTATCAAACACTTATTTTTCCAACAGAATGACAAATGTGTCTGGTTAAAAAGGGTAACTGGGTAAATGTGGAGTACAATAATATCTCAGTAGTCTCCCATTTATTTTTAAAGAAAAGTACAAACCGTAATGCATGCCAGCTAGCATACAGTGGGAAAATGACTTTCTCAAAACATATGCTAGTACCTAAGTAGTGTCTGTAGAAATACTTGAGCAACTAGAAAACAAATGTAAAATCTTGAGCTGGTTGTTTTGATAAGCATGTCAATCATTTTATGTTGCTCCAAACTGTAAAGAGTTTGAGATTTTTCACTATTTTTAGGATGCTGTACAGATTACAGAACTGTAGCCTGTAGAACACCATGTTGAAACGGCCCTCAAAGATCTTCTGGTCCAACCTGTCTTGGCAAAGGCAGAGATAATAATGTAATAATGTCTAGACAAGATAATAATGTAATTTAAAAATAAGTACTAAAGATAAAAATTCTGTCATTTCTGCCACTGGAATAGCTGATCCGTAGCCATCCCAGTGCTGGAAGATGTCTGCTGGCTGGGCAGGAGGGTTTCTAGATTTCCAAATGTGTGCATTCTACACTCTAGAAGGGTGATTGAAGCATTGAAGCAAGAAGGCACCAGAGATTCTCACTTACAGCGAAGCAGCTCTGTCTGTTGTCATAGAGGAGGGCTAGAAATGATGTCCTGCATCTGACTACTAAAGATTCCTATACTGCCCCTTCTGATCTGCAAATTACACGTGCATTTCTGTCTCCTCTCCTCAAACTTGCATTTTTATATGGATAGCACACAACAAAAGTTTCCAATTTTGCTGCTGTGGGTCCAGATACAAATAGGTTTTGCTTTTGTATATTTTTTCCTATGGAATAAGGGAGCAGGTTTTACCCTAGTTTTGTGTATCATTTCTTGGATAGAGTAATGGGCATGGGGGCCTATACACATGGCCTACACATGCTCTGAAACCATTTGCTTGGGACTTCTGACATCCGTTTCTGGGGCTGTAGAGATTTGTATGTCCAAGGCATCTGGCCAAATTCTTCTTTCGTCACCTGGAAATAAACTTTCAGGTGGAAAAAGAGGTCATGCCTGGGGAAGCTGGGACATGTGACAGCTCTTGTGTGACATGTGACAGATGAAGGTTAAATTGTGGATTTGAAAAAGAAAATCCCCATACTTGCAGAAGTGCTGCTTAAATCCCTACTGCATAAAACCCTATCCATGTCCTTTTTGTAGTCAGAGGGCTGTATATATACGTAGGCTTCTTTAGCCTACACATACCTCTGCATTTACTTTCTACCACCTGAATTACCACAGCCTATTTTTGCTGTTATTTTGGTTTTAAAATATTATCCTAAGGTACTTTAAATGTAAAAGAGCATATTGATTTTTAAAGCATTATATTGTTATTTTTCTGTTTTATTAAAAAACAAAACCAGCACCAGCTTAACATATTTCACAGCTTGTGTCCTGGGCTTGAAAGATCTGCAGATATAAATATGATCACAAAGGAGAGAAAAAAATGTATTGAAATGTAAAGGATCTGTATTACTAGATGAGTGGAAAATTAGCATGGTAGCTATTTCACTGCTATCTCACCCAATGTATATATATCTTACTCTCTGACTGAAGATGAAATAAAGTTCTCTCATCTTGTTTGTGTTGCTGATTTGTTGGATATTTATCGATTTATGGATCATAGCGCACGATGTTTTTCCCATCTACAGTAAGAATATTCTGTATCTGTCATGCTTTCTATGAGTAACTGATTTTCTATGATGTGTAAAACTGGTTTGTACCAATAGTCACTAGTCATCAGCATTTCCAAGGGCTTTCTTGAAAGATACTCATTCATTCTGCTGGGAATCAGTGAATTACAATGGAATACTAGTATTGTACCATCAAATTTTCTGTAAAAAATGCAAGAATAGATCCAGATGCAGGTGTGTTTCTATTGAATACATAAACACATCTATTACATCTATTGTATGGCTTTAATATACTTCTTGCAAAAATCAAAATACCAGATCTTATGGGAAAAAAATGAGGTATTCATCATCCTGTTTTGCCCTTGTTCTTTTGAGAGCAGTAACATCACTGGGGTAATTTTCATCCTCTGTTAGGAGCTTGAACAGTTCTTGATGGCCCTACTGTGTTCAAGAGGAGTTAGGATCAAAGTAGTATCTGGCAACCTGATCTGTCCAGAAAACAGCAGAACTTTAGGATGTGACTGCAGCCTCACTACTTGGTTTGTCCATCCCTTTGTATGCAAAAAGAAGCAGCAATAAATATGCCCCTATCTATGTTGCTTCTGATTTTCTTTTGATTGGGGTAGTTTCTCTGCTTGGCCAGGGGCTGAGATCTTCAGACTATCTGAATTTTGTTTGAACCCTTACCTTAAGAGCTGGCAGGAGAGACACAGAGTAGAACATCACTCTTACTTCATTGTACTTAATATGCTGAGGAACAGAGGTAGTTGCAGTTATTTATTACCTGAGAAATCTTGTTACGCAGGAAATATCCCTGAGGTTGAGGTCTGCTGTCTTTAAGCCTCTTTATGCCACAAGAGCAATAGAAAAGGCCTTAGGGCACCAGAGAAAATTTGATCCACTCTGTTTAGAAGCATTGCTGTATGACATTTTAGTAGCTATCAATAAAGTCTTTGCCGAAGACTACTAATACTCTTTTATCAATGATGCTGTTGAGAGGTCAATTAAGTATTGCACAGATCTGTTTCAGTTTATCTTCAAACAATGCTAAATCTGTGGAAAAGATGCTGACACTTACTATGGTGTAATTTGTAACTAAAATTTTGATGATATTTATGACCTGAAAAAGACTATGGTTTTTAATTTAGCTGAAGAAGACACCTATGGCTATGAGTGCAGGGTGTTCATCCTAAATGACTTTTCTGTAATAGGTTTTCTAATAGTGAGTGCAAAAATACAGCTCTCTTGTAGATACGTACAAGATGCAGTAAACCAGCAAACTGAAATTAATGCCAGGTTCCAGCCTCTGCATTCGTATGACTGCAGTTCCACATGCCTCTTAAGCTCTTCTAATAACAGCCAATTTTTTCTCTAAACAAGTGAGTAAGAAACATTATTAGCAAATGCTTTCTTGTAACGGCATTCTATTGGAATTTTTCATTTTGTACAATGGAAAGTACTAAATTAAACCATTCATTTCTTCTTTGGAATGTTTCAGATCTGGCTGGAGCATTTGCTTTTTTTGTTGTTTAAAAGATAGTGTACTGAGGGATTAATAGTGAGACATATAGATTCCTAAGCCCCTGAGAGCTCAAAAACTTCCTTTTCTCTATCCCTGAGCACATGACAAGTTTCAGTTAAAGGACCTGGTCCTGGCAGGTGCTGAGCTTGATACCCCACAGCAGGAGGTTGTCCTGTATCTTTACAAGGTGTTAGTTGATTACACAAAGATTTTGTGGTTCAGGTTTTTTTTCTGGATTTTTGTCTTATTCTAGTGTGTTATGAAAAAGCTTCCTAAAGCTTCCTACTGGGTTTTGTTGAACGACTTTGAGGAGGAGTGTGGCACAAAAGAGGGGAGGATGTGCTGCTCCTGAAGGAGGGGAAGAAGGAGAGACATGAAGGGACATTGATAGAGAACATGGGCTAGCCCAGGCAGCAGGAAGAAGTGTCAGCAATCAGGACATCAGCATACAGGCAGGGTCAAAACTGTGCAGCTTCTGAAGTGAAGATGAATTGCTTGAACTTGATGTGGAGAGGAGATCTCAGTAAATGAACAGTGTCAAGAATATTAGAAATGGTTTTTGTTTTGTTCCCATAGGTGACTTAACTTTTCATCCCTTTTTAATTATTTCAGGTAATTGGCTATCAAATGATTTCCTCAGTTTTGGGACAGACTAATTTGTTATGACAGCTGTAAGGTCTGTGTGATTCACCTCCTCTATTTGAAGTCTTTGGAAATGTTCACATTCTTCAGTTTGGTATTTGCTTGTAACTGACTTTGTTTCACAGCTATTGGTCCATATGCCCATTTCTTGTACCTTTTTACCCATCAGTTCTTTCCTTGGAGGTTCCTGCATTTATGCAACTTATCCCTCTACACAAGACTTGTATTAATCTTAAATATTTGGAACGGAAATAGTTCACCTTTTAGAGCTGCCCTGCTGGTGTAATGTTAATGTAGTAGCACACAATAAGAAGGGACGCATTTTCTGTCAAATTCCTTTGGTCCTCTAATATCTTTTCTCTCTTGAACTGTCTCACAATTTCCTGGCTCAGCATTTTCTAGTTCCTGTAATGGCACATCCAAAGAAAAACCAAAAGTCTTGCTCTAAGCAGCAGCTTGCTTTCTTTCCAGATGAATGCGTTTGTCACCAAGTGATGCTTTCTTGTCACAATTGTTCCAACAATCAGCGCATCAATGACTGGGTATGTGTGAATTCCATGGGTCATGTTTTCATTCTCAATAATTTCAGAAAGTAAAAGGCCTAAATATATTATTGATCATCCAGTTTATGTAAGACTGTCCCGGCTAATGATGCAGCTTTTTGCTAGAGCCTGGTCCTGATAATTTCTCTCAGAATTTAAGGTCCTTTTCTGGGATTGTTAAGTTTCTCTACAGATATCTTCCTGATACATGTCTGGCTCCAATTCTTTTTAATTAAATATTAAGGCTTAGAAAAGTAAAATTGCAAGAGTATGTACAGGTGCAAGACATGGGAAGAGAAGGAATTGATCTGATTATATTACATGGATCCTCCTTGTCTGGATTTCATAAGCAAGTTCAGGTTTCTTATCCCTTTTTCAGCGAGAGAACACTGTGTTCTGCTCCCGCATTCAGGGACTGTTGTTGAGATGACACAAAGAACTGTCTCAGTAGATCTAGAGTAATCCTTTAGACCAGAAGATAGCCTAAATAATTTAATAGCTACTCTTTTGTGTTAATTGACTGAAAGGTACTGGTGCCTATGAGGTTAAAATGACGTATGGGCTACCTTCCAGATTTGCTTTTTTTCTCCAGACTTTTTCCCACTTTACTCTGATAATCAGGCTATTGAGAAACAACCTGGAGTACCTGCCAGCTGCAGAAACCATTTTGATTTCTTTCATCGTACAGATAATTAGGATGCAAGAGTTAAAGTCTCCTCACTACTATGTATTTGCTAGGTTATATTGTCATTTGTTCTGTGTGTCTTTGAGTATTTTACATAATTAATTGGTAATAAAACAATATTGGAATGTAGAAGTTGTCACAGAATTCATTAGACAGTAAGAACAATAAAAAGAACCTTGTAATCTACTGTAAAACATGTACTGTTAGCCTGCTTTAACTTTTTTTACTGTTACCTGTTGCATTTCCAGAACAGAATTCCTGAGGAAAAGCTGTTACTTCCTACCACTTGCCAGTGAAACTTAGGACAAGTGATGTATTTCCTTCAGCAGATTCAAGTGTACATCCAAGAACATAAAGTTAAGAGACACTGATCAGAGGCTGTGTAGTACCTTGTAGGTTAAAAGAGCAGTTTTAAAATCAATACTTTTGTTTAACTGGCAACGGAGGTACTAGTTTCAAACTGGGTGAAATATATGAAGAGCAAACCCTTTTTACAAGGAATATTTTTAGGTTATCAGCACTGGAGTGCTCTGCAAGGTTGCGTTGGACATGCATGACACCTGGGAATTGCAAATAAACTCATCTTGATGTGACAAAATCATGCATAATTATTTTGAAACCCGAGGGAGGTTGAAATGGCCTCAACTTAGTGCTGTCCCATCAGTGATAGACAGGCAGCTGCAGAATTTATAATGGCTCATTTTCTTCAAAGGTGAGAGGGAAACTTAAAATAAACTCCTCTGCCTCAGCTCTCATATATTTGCACTTCTAATTGAGAGACTTTGAATTGGATGGAGCAATGGCAATCCTCTCGAAGCAGTGGGCAGGTGTAAACTCTGGCCTGTGTAGACCTAGGCTTTGCTCTTCTTTGGCTTGTATGCACCAGCCTCTTGTATGGTGGAATAACTGTGAGCATCTGTGCAAGTGTGGAAGTTATTTGGAGGTACCAGGAAACTTCCCAAGAGGTTTGCAAGTCTTCTCTGTCCTACTACTACTATTACATTTGTAACAACTACCATTAAAAAAAATAGTTGACAACTAGCTCTGAAATACTGGAATTGATTGAGGAGGATTAATTGTTTCCCACCATAGCTGCACAGTCTTTTGGCAAACTTCTTCTCTCAGTACTTATCAGAATTTTTACCATCAGGAAAAGGCATCCAGTTACACCCTGAAAATTATATACAACACTGAAAAAATTTAATCAATGTATTGATCTCCTTAGAATATACCAAATTCAAAGTGATCAGTCAAAAACCACAGAAGATAAATCAGCCATCTCAGTTGCAATTAGTTGACTAAATTTAGACAGAACAAGACTTTATTTTTATTGCATGAAGCACCAAGTATGAAAATTTTCATAGCGATTCCTGTCTAAGAAAATGAGAAGACAAAAAATAATGACACAAGGTCAGGAATCAGAAAAAAAACAATAAAATAATTGCAAAGGAGGATTTCTTGGATTTAATCATCTATACCAGGAAGTATTAAACACCAGGTAAGAGGAAGAAGAAAAAAATTCTTTAATTGTTATCTGATCCTAAGCGTGAAGCAAGAGGTTGCAGATCTTATTTGTCTTTCACTAAGGCAACTGCTGCTGCCTGGTGTACATCATGAGTTTGGTTATTGACTGGCATGAACTGAGTTAGAGAAGGTGACCAAGGTTTTCACAACTGAGGTTCTGTCTGATCTATTTGGCCACCAAGGCTCAGGTCCCATTGCCTTTGCCCCTCGTGCCTGGATGCTGTTTGCCTTGGAGTGTAATGCACATGTTCTCTTGAACGGGTGGAAATCATTTCAGTGTCAAGGGAGTTGGACATTTCATTGTAACAGGCAGGGGAAGAAACATGTATTTTTTCTTCTTTGAAGTGAAAAGAATTTTTGGGGAAGGACAGAAGGAAACTGGGTAGGTAGACAGTTCTTGGAAATGGTAAAAATGTTCCTGCTTAAAGAAGATTAGAGAAATAATAGCAAGTGTTTTAAAAGCTGTCCCAGTTGTAGTGCTTGGTAGCATAAGACAAAAAGGTAGATTTTCTGAAAACTGTCGTGGCTCAGCTTCCCAGGTCCCCAAAATCAGAACTCCTCCAACCGTATACTACTTTTGAAAACCTGACCCTTTTTATTTGGGTGAATTAAAGGAAGTGAAATAGAACAGTGTAAAGAAGTATGGTAACACGCAGGAAAACATAAGACAGAAGAAAGCTAAACAAAAACTCTCAACGTATCTGCTTGACACACTAAAATAGTTCTGTTTTCTTCAAAATGTTTATTGGAAAATGCATTACAAAACCTTGTAACAGCTGGAATATGGTGATCTAATTGCTGTCTCAATAGTGCTGTGAACATGCAAACATATTTCCTATGCAAAATGTCAAAAAGGCAGCAATCAAAGTGAAGCTTTAAGCTTCAAAACAAAGACACAATGAGCTGATTTGTAAACATTTATTTCTAAGGTTACATTTAAAACCAAAATAGAACAGCATAGGCTTGGAGACTGTGCAACAAATCTTCTTACAAAGCACAAGATCTGAAGAGAAAAGGGGTTTGCTGAAAGGTACTTGGGCTGCATCAAGATTTCATTTTCAGTTGTGTTGCAGCTCCCTGAAACCATGTGTTTCTTCCCATTCAAATGAGGAACAAATCTTTGAATAAGCAAGTGGGATTTTTGCCACTAGAAGGATGCAGAGAGCCTTGGTGCTCCTTTCTGTGCACAACAGAGGTCTGTGTTCACCTTCATTTTTGCCCTGCTGCACCCTTTCTATAGACGGTCCACTTGCCGTGGGACTTGGGTCACTGGTGATGTTGACTTTTACTACATGTGCTGAGTGAGGCAGGTTTGGAGTCAGTGCTCAAGAAGGTTGTAGGGTTTAGGCTGACCTTGCAGTCCCATTTCTGGGAAAAGCTGGTTTCGTGACTGGTTCCTGCTCACTTTGGTTGTCTTCTGTCGGGAAAGATGGCAACTTCAAGGTGCGGTGTGACTTGGTTGTAATTGTAGCAACAACCATGTGCATGTGGTATAACACAAATGTAGAAGTCCAGGGATAACAATATGCAATGGTCCTTGCCAAAAAAGCACTGTCTTACACTGATGTGGTTAACGTAGCTCCATGGACACTGCTTGACTTACACGAGTGTGAAATCAGAACCAGCTCCAGTGAACGCACCTACTCTGCACCAAACTGTGTTAGCAGCACACAATGAACATCCTCTTAAATGTATACTTGATAAAGAAATAAATTAGTTTGAGGAGTACATTTACTTTTCGCCAAGGCCATCAATTTGTAAGATTCTTACTGTATTGTGCTTGCAAATAAAATTTATTTCTGTAGTGTAAATATGCAAGAGTTCATTTTAATAAAAAGTAAGCCCTAAAATAAGATAAACCCCATGACTAGACTTGCATTGAAGATTTAAAGTGCATTCATCTGCTGTTTTTCTATATAAATATTCATTGGTTTTAATGCTCTCAGGTGTTGGAACTTTTAATCTACATTCAGATGGAGGTACTTTAATCAGAGAGTTCATAAAAGTCTCTAACTTTTTTTCATAAAAAATAGAGTATTAGATATAACAGAGGCTTGCAAAAGCTTAAAAAACCCATAAACTGCAGCTCTAGGAGGAAAAAAAAAGTAAACACCAAATGGCATTTTGTGCCATAATATCAATATTCTATTAAAAATAAATCTCTCACTGTTAGACCGAAGAGTCTCAAACAACCTGTCACTTTACTGCAGTCTTCAGAGATGACTGATAATGGGTAAAAAGTCCCATAGCATCTGTTTACCATGTACTCACACAAACTGTTAGAAATGTTCTTAAATGTCAGCAGTAATGTATGCATGTATTAGCTACCACAGAGCAACAGCTCAGCAAAGACACCACCACTGCCACGCTGGGGGCTTGTGCTCTAAATTGGGGAGGTCAAGTGGTGGAGATGGAAGCCAAGTGCATCTGAAACTGTATTGTTTGCCTTCTGAAAACTGGAAGAAATTGTGCAGTCAGCTGCAGTAACAGTGCCGACACAGAGAGTTTGTACACTTTGAAAAGAAATAGCTAAGTGGGATTAGGGTAAATCTTCCAATTGCAAGAAGGTTAATCGTGAAAGGCGCCAAATTTAAGGCCAGTAGGCTGTGCATGGGGGGTAATGCAGTTTAGGCTGTCTTTTGCATTAGCAAAGTATCACATTTCATTTGGGAACCTGAGCATTCACCAAGTGTGGAGTGTCATAGAGGTGCATTTGCTGACTAAACAGCGTCTGTTATGACAGCATTCTTAGCAGCTCTGTATTACTTGACAATTCTGCACCACTTAACTATGGAGATATGCTACAGGGTATGTTGTCCTGGCAAAGTCATCCTGTTACAAGCCATTTTTCACACTGAAATTCCTAAGTCAGTTTCCTCCTCCCCTCCTCCTGCAATTGCTGTATAATTGAAATCTTTTTAATGTGCGCAGGTTTCTTCTTGTTTGCCAGCAGAGCGTACATTTTTGGACATTGGTTCTGCAGTCAAAATGTGTGAAGAGGGTTTTGCTAAGTCATCAAGTAAATACATTTTTGTGCCATAAGCTTGTGTCCTCCTGAAATGCAATAAGCCTGGGCCTGCACTGAAAGTTGTGTGGGGTGCTGGGTATTAAGCAAAGTGACAGTCAAAGCAGATTGCAGAGATAAATTAATCCGTACCATTGCCTTTTTCAGTCCTTCCCCGACAAGTAGCTGCTTCAGCAGACACTGGTGTTGACACTGCTGAATTCCGTAGGATCTGTGGAGACTGTGATGGGTCTGACTGCATGGCCAGACCCCCACTTGTGGTGCAGAAAGCACATTAGAGGGTGTAGTGTGGACACAATGGTCCATATGCTTAAGGTTAAGCAGGGGGAGCAGGGCAGAGCAATGGGCTATTTGAATGCAGAGTGCACTTGCTGCTTTTCTGCCCCCCTGTCCCATAGTGGGCATTTTGGAGCTGCCCATAACATTTGCCCTATAAGTATATGGCCTTTTGTGAGTAAAGGGAACTCTACTGAGCATTCGTTAGTGAGCTTCCTGTCCTGACATTTCTTTTATGTAGGTATGGCCTGTGATGGCTGATAGGCAGTTTTCATAGAGTCATACTGGCCTTTAAATCTGGCAGTTAAAAAAAAAAAAAAAAAGTCAAAAAAGAGCAGAGATAGATCAAGGACATAATGTTCTTGATGAAACAGACTTGAAATCCCTGAACAACAAAGAGAGGTTTTTTTCCTTCTTTAATTATCTAGATCATTTGGCCAGCTGTGAGCCATGAACCCAGCTGGTCAGCTGTGGGTGTGAAAGGAAGCTCTGCCGGATTGCTTTGTTAGTGTAACTCTTTAGTCCACATTAAAAACTATACACAAACATTTCCTTTCTTGCAAAAATGGTTCTTTGGATTCAGGGCAAGATGTTTGAAATGGGTAGGCAGAAAGTCCCTTAGGAGAGCGTCTCCCCGCATGGATCAGTAAGGTCTGGATTCACCTTAGTGAGGGAATAAGCTCTGGGGGCTGGCCAGCTGCTCACTCAGGTGGTTAGGTTGGATCTTAGCAGAGCTGTGATCCAATTCTGTTCACTTCCGCAGTGGGTAATTGTAGTTGAATTAGAACCTTGAGAAAGTAATTATGAGAGGCATTGTGGAACACCCTGCTAACCCAGCAGTAAATTAAACCACAGACTGGGAACAACTGGAGATAGTGAGATTAGAGCTTGCTTTTGGATTTTTTTTTTCACTTGTGGTAAGTGTATATCTCTCTTCTTTCCACTTCTAAGGCTGAACGTTGGCCCTTGGAGCACTAGGCTGGAGTTGCTCCTGTGATCAGTTGGGAAGAGACACTCAGTGGTTGGAAAACGATTCTGAGACTAAATGGGGGAAAAATATGTTGGTTTTAGAGCTGGAGAAAAGTCCTGTAAAGCAGAAGTGAGAGACCTAAGTTGAACACAGAGGAAGAGACAAAGGAAAGTTTGAAAAACTCCACAGTTTTATATATATGTAATACAATACAGATACTTAAGAGTAAAGACTTAAAAGTAGAATATTGCAAGACAGAACCTGATTTTAGAAAAACTACTTTTAATTACATGTACCCAAGAAAACCTTGAAGGAGAAATGTGAAAAATGTGAAATACTTAGTAGTGGGAGCAATCTTGGAGGGCCAGTTTTGACAGCTTTTGCTCATGTAGCTGGTTCACAAAATATTGGCAGGCATTTTCATTTTTTGCTGTTAAATGTTTAATTCCCAAAAAGCTCAAAGGCAGTCTTTTTAGGTATCGAAGAAGATACGGTTGAGTTATTTCCCCAAGTTATTCATCATTTTTCAATATTGTGCAAAATACGTTCTAAGGAGCAGAGAGCTGTCTTTTGACCTTTTAGAAAACTATAATTTTTGTATGCCTTTCTTTATTAATGCCCTAATAAAATACAGAATATACTCTTATTTTTTATGAATTTTAACCCATTTCATGCTTGGATCTTACACAGAAGCAGTGACTTTTCCCAGCTGAGAATCAGATCCAGTTCAGACTCAGCATTTTTAGGAAATTGCATCAAATTGAATTATCAGCTGTAATTTGTCAGATAAAAATCCCCTGATAAAGCCCAAATAGGAACCTGCTGCCTTAGTGAGCAAAGCAGAAAATGGGTCTCTTTGCTTCTTGGGATTAGAATAGCATCCCTGAAACAGCAGAAGTCTGTTGGGATATCAGAGCAATTTACATGTCCTTTCAGCTTTACTGCAGGCTCTTCATGGCTGGCCAGTCCTTCATTGTGAGCCCCTTGAGTTTGGAAAGTCCCTCAGACCAAATCAGAAATAACTGCTGCTAATATAGATGTTCCTATATTTGGGTTTTCAGCACAGCTCTCTTCTCAGGGCATGTCTGCAGAGCAGTGATAAATTGTAGACAGCCTCCTTTCCCACATCACACTCTTCTTTTCTTGCTTGCATTAATGTATTTGCAGCTGAACAGAAGTCTGGAATGTGTAAGTAGTGATAACTCTGTGTTTCTTTAAAACATTTTCTGTGGCCTCTCATCTGGATATTTGAGATGGTCATAACTCTAATTCCAGAAGGAGATGAGAGTAGCCAAATGCTCAGAGGCAGAACATATTTTGCACTAGTTTCCCTAGTGCTTACTTGCTCTGTGAGAATCTCTGTAAGAGGCAGCAGGGGAAGGGTGGTTTGTCCCCGGCAAATTGCTCTCAGCTCACTTTTTGCTTACATAAAGTGAGCACAGGACTGCATACGTAATTCATATGCAGGCACACGTTTGTATGCATATGTACCACAGGAGTTTATGAAGTGGGAAGAATCTGCCACACAGTCTGGGATTGCAGATACTGTCACTGAGCTGGAATTTGGGACATACGTAAATCCCCACAGTGAGTGCTGAGTTTTGCCTCCCGATGTTTCATAACAACTCTTGATGTGTGTTTGACATGACTGTTGTCCCTTAACAGTAGTTTTCAAGCAGTGACATGAATGCATAAGCAGCTCTGTTTCTTCACTTACCCCTTGCTTTATGAAGGTTCTGTGTATTTCTCCAGCATCCTAAATCCAAGGTCCTTTTTAGGCAGGAGTTAATGAAATATGTTGATGGCCATATAGCGGTATTCTGCTTTCGTTCAGGGATAGGAAAACCAGGGCAGAAGAAGCTGTCATGCAGGTGGTTTGCAAATGCTTTTCTCCACGTTTTAGCCCAAAAAGAAACAAAAACTTTCTGAAAATCGCATCTGTTTTGGAAAATGGAGGCACATTCTTCAGTTGCTCCTGAAAAGCTTGCCTTGGATGAGTTTCCCATAGACATACTGAGTATTTTTTCTGTGGAAAGTATAGCACCTGGCACTGTGTTATCAAACTGCTGGTAACACACTTAGAGCCTCTGTTTTGTGATTTTTGGTTGCATATTTCAACAAAAAGACTGATTTCCTTATTCCTTGTCTACGAAAGCAGACACTTTGGAAGTGGCTTGGATTTTACATGCTATTTGGATGGTTCCAAGATGAACCTTAAATCACCCCCAGTATTTGGATAAAGCTTTGTACTGCCTGGTAGGATTTCACATGAGCTGTCTATAAGTGGTATTTCTCAACATAAATTTTTAAAAGGAAGTGAAATCAGCTTTGGAAAGCAGATATCACAGAGGTACATAGAAAGTGTAAAATGAAAATAATTGCAATCCTCTAGATTTAGGCATGGTAAGGGGCCATCTCTGAATACGTGAGACATCGTCTTGAAAATAAAAGTCCCAGTGATTTGTGTTCTGCTTTCAGCTTAGTAACAGTCATGCTGTGTAGCCTTATAGAGGTCACCAATTTACACCTCTATACCACCATTTCCTGATTGGATATTATTCCCTGCATCTCCCTTGAGACTCCTGTATGAGTACATCACAGGCATGATGCAAAATTCTGGTCTCAATTAAGCTGAAAGAAATCCACAGTACTTTGCCTGACCTCTTGGGGGTTTGTCTGGATTTTCTGTTTGGTTTTTGATATAGTTCTAATCTTGCTTAGAGAAGACTATGAGAAGCAGTTGGTTTTGGCTTAGACCTCACTTACTTCTCCTATCTTTTTACTACAAGTGTAAGACATGAACTTGGTTACAATGTCAGTGCCATGGCCAGTTTAATGGAAGCACATTTCCTCTTCAATCTATCAGTGGTTCTGTCTATTGCTATGTAACATATGTTGCTGATTCTTACTAAATAACAGTGATTTACAGTTTGTAAATGTCTTAACTTAATTCCACGTTATTTAGAAATCAATACTAATTTGAATTGATTATATTTCTGCACCCTTAGATTTTTTTTATTTTTTTGAAGAAAAAGGCTGACTCTAGCACTGATAAGTGATGATCCCATTTCTCCACTAAAAATCCTTAAAAGTCTTCCTCTGATTGTTCACATATGATAGCCTGTTCTAAAATGCTTGTATTTTCTCATTATTAAAATAAAACATTGCAGTTTTGATATTGCTGGCGGTGATTTGACTGATGCAATGCTAATGACTCCAATGGGTACACTTCTGATTTGCATTGAGATTGCAGAAAAGCAGGACTGGTCCCCAGATGGAGGAAAATTAAAAGTCCGGAGCTGAGTTCTTGCCTGCTTTGCATAATGTATGGTTGCTTGCAGGATGGGTGCAAAACTTAAGATTCAAGTGAGTGGGCAGTCAGGTTTCTCTGGTTTTTTAAAAGTGAGATAGTGGGTGGGTGAAGAGTAGCTACTCAAGCTTCATTCCCAGTTTTGCCTGTGGCATCCTTGGAGACTATAGCATTTTCATTTCCAGTCTGCAAAATAGGGTGAATAATACAACATGCTTAAATCAAAGTGTTGTTGAAAAGATTAATTATTTCTAAGTACACTGAAGCTAAATGCAGTGTACTAATAGCTAGAATTTGTAAAGTGTTAGTTGTAGAGCCTTGTGGATATAAAGTTGATTGATTGTCACTAAACAGACGACTATTTTGAGATCTGGAAGTTCTTCTCTGTTAGGATAACTAACAACTATTGTCTCAAAGGACTAAAGAATTTTGGTATCATCAAGGACAAAGGAAAATTTAATGATTCAGTAAAACCAGAGGATTGATTTCTTACTTTCAGGGTAGGAACATAAAGAATTTAATATAAAAAAGTAATTTCAGGAAGAAAGTTTTAGTAAATTTGGCATTCCCAGCGCATTGTTTTGTCATTTTGTCCAGCAGAAGGTCTCTTGGGTGTATCCTAGACTAAAGTGCCCTTCCTAAGCAAAAAAGCCCTTGTAATCTGGGTGTCCAGTGTCCCATCTCCCAGGCTCTGCCTCCTTCAGCTGCAGAACACTGGTCTCCTTCAAGGACAATGTGAGCAAAATGGAAATTTAAAAAGGCCCAGTAATTACTTACCCAACACATACAAGTGGTACGGGATCCTAGAAAGTAATGGGCCCTTGCCTTGGATCCATGACTTTCCTTTTCTCTCCTTTGGAAGGTAAATGGCCTCTGGTTATAAGTCTTTCTTTTCCCCACAGCCTGATTCTCTTCTACAATTTTTCCATCTTCTTTTGCCTTTGGTAATGAAAATCCCAAGCATTAGTCCTGCCTGTTGGTTTCTGTGTGGAGAACCATTAAGAGGCAATGGAGCTACTTGCCAGAGGACAGGAAAAAACATAATTCATGATTTCTCTCTTCTTATCTGTAGGAAGCAGAAATGTGCTCTTACAAAATGGGGGTTCTACTTCACAGAGCAGGCTCTGATCCAACATGATAAAATCCATGTAGTCTACAGGATAACAGGCATTTCACATTCAGATAAGGGTATGTTTGTGATGTGTCACAAGCACACCTAGCAGAAATACTAGAGATTCAATGATTTAAATTTTCTTAAAGATGGGAATACCAGATATTGCTCAAAACCTGGATGTTAAAAATCCTGCCATCAGTTTGGTAGATTATGTATATATTATGCATATATGAAACTGCTTAAATGAGAGATGGACACTGTAAATTTTTCATCTTCTCAGAAATCATAATGCTGTGAGAGATCTGATGAAAAACTGAAGACTGTATTGCTGTCTTCACTGTATAATGCCTTGTCTGGAACCATTGATATAAAGGAAGAAATTGTATGAGTGAAAAAAAAGAGAATATGTAAAAATTGATGCTAGGACTTTTCTAAACTTGCCTGCAAAATTCTAAAATACCTGTTTTTGTTCCTTTTTACCCCGTATCTTTGTCAGGATTTCTGTTGTTGCCTTGGATTACTCAGTACCTTGAAAAAGACTTTATTAATGGTATTTCTAAGAAAAATGGAAGCAAAGTAATGTAAGCAATAGTACAGGAACATTCTCACAAGCTCTCCCTTAAGTTTACATGGATTCAAAGGGTTTCCTTCTCTCAGATGGTGTTTGGATTCTCTGGTGACTGGTGAGCAAACCAAAGCTCAGTTCTGCACTCTGAAGCTGCTCTTCTCTGCACTTTCTTCTCCCAGTATGGTTATTTATCTTCTTGATGTGATTGTTTCTTCTTCAACTTCCTAAAGCATTTTGTTTTAGGGGTGTAAGTAATTTTAGATCCTCATGTTTGTCTGAAATAACAGACGATTGAGTGCAAAAGCAGAAGAATAAACCTGTTGTTAAAATTCTGGACGTGCAGCACTGTCTGTTCTGTTTTCAGTGAATCCACAGGACTCCTCCTAAATTTACCCAGCGTCTAGCACAAGAAAGTTAGTATGTTATCACATATGTCTCTGCATTAAGTTCAGTGTCATAGATAATGTCTTATTTGTATTGGACATATTACATTGATGAGCTACGGGGTGTGCTGAACTTCTCAGGTTCTGAAAACATTTTATAACAGATTTTTTTTCTTTCAGGAAAAGGAATGGCTGACAGTCAAAAATATAGGGAGGGCATGCCCACAAATACTGCTGCAGAAATAAATCTACCATAATCTTTACTGAAGAAGAGGATGTAATAATACTCTATTATCTAATAGTCCGGTTATTAAACTAAAACCAGCCTAAAAGATTTTATGACACTTAAATTAAAATAGGTACTGTATGCATCTATTTAAGTTAAAGCAGCATGCAGTTAAATTCTTCAAAAATGAGTGCCTGACAAAGACACATATTGACTGGAGAAGGTTTCACCTCTGATAGGCCATCACTGCTGCTACTCAAGAGATATCTTCTATGAAGAGCAGGATAAAGATGATTTTATTGTTTATCTTGGATTTTTATACATCAAGTGGCTGTTTTCTGTATTAGGAGCCAGCATTCCTGGCATGTTAGGAAACAGAACTGAATGAAAACATATTATATTGGTAGGACTTCCATTTAATCTGCCACGTGAAACGGTGTTTGTGGAGGCAGAGTTTTATTATTGCTGTACCTTATATTTATCAGTGGTTGGTGAAGCAGTATCAACCTCTGAACTAGCAAAGAGATTTTTGCCCGTTTTTACATCAGTGGTGTGTTTAAGGTTAATGTGCAAAGGCAGGTCAAACTCCAAGGCACTTGACCTGGGAGGTGCAGGTTTATCAGAAAGGCATGTCCTAGACAGGGTGGAAATCTGGAGGTGCTCTGGGTATTGGGTACTAGTTGTGAGGGTTGGTCTGCTGTTGGGTCTTCAGTGCAGACTGCTGGAGCAGCATGGTTTGGAGCTGGCTTGGTTTGAATTTACCAAGGCAGAGATATGAGCACAGTTGAAAAACTGTGTAGTCTTGAATGTGTGAAGAGGACCTTTAACTCCTGAGCACTTTGATTATTGTAAGCACCAACCCAGTGAAACACAGCACTTATTCTGGATTTCTGTGATCTCCGGTGCCCCTTTGCTCTCTGGACCTTGCATATTGGTACAAGATTCTCTGCTGTGTAGAACCTGAGGTTAAGAGGGTCCCTGATGGGCATTTTATACCAGTGTAGTCCTTGCAGAAGAGTAGATTTATTTTTAACAGGAATATCAAACTGTCTAGTTTCTGTCATTGACATCATGTTAAATGCATGTGGAGGCTAATTTCTTCCAGGTTGCTGGTGTTGGGATGCCCTGAGTCTGGCTGTAGCTAAACTGTAGCAACCCAGTTCCAGCAAAGTGAGTAGTAAAGCTCATTAATCTTTTTTCAGAAGTCACTCTTCGAAAGACAGCAGTGATGCAAAAATAAAAAATAACTCAAAGACAATATCTTGTGGGGGAAAATAAAAAGAGATGCATCATAAATAACCTCGATGAAACACAAGGACCATTATCCTGAGTCTGATTCCAACTGGAAGTGAGTCAAAATAGTTTGACAAAGTGCAGATGCATCTCTCAGTTCAGAGATGTCCCGTCAGATTTGTGGCCCAATGTATGTCCAGGCATGCCTCTCCAAGATAATACTTTGAGAATGAGGTAGTAATGCCAATTGTCTGGATATGAAATGACAATATTTGACATCACTTCTGCTAATATTGCCTGCCAGAAAGGGACATGGGGGAATGATCTCTCTATCTATCTAGAGCTAGACTCAAAATCCTAATATTAATCAGCCTTGTTACCTTTGTCAATTCTCTTAGCTGCCCTTACAGTTGGCTTCTCTCTCATACTTGATTTCATGAATTGCAATTTGGTCTTACGTGGTAAACCCAGCATTTTACTATGACTTTCTGATCATGATATCCCCCTTTCTTAGCTGGAAACACCTACTGGCATGAGGCTGTGGAGTCTTGAAAAAATGCAGTTAATATTACTTTTATATCTTTGTCTTCTGAAGGTCTAATATTTTAAGGGGGGGAAAAAATTCTTTTGAGAAAAACATAGCTCTATTTTGACCCAAATTTTGTAATTTTGTGGGATTTTTCTAATAGCGTGATTCTTGCCTATACCTGTAGAAATAAAATGTGATTTTGAGCAAGCATTTACGAAGATCTGGTTTGTCAGGAGTAATTTTCCTTCTTCATAAAAAACACATGGGAAGAACACCTGGCAAGGCTCTTGGTTCAAAACTGTGTCATGTGAGCTCAGGCACTAGAGAAGTTTAGAAAGAAACATGAAGCTTTCAGAGCTTGAAGTCCCATCATTTTGTTGTGATTTCATAAAACTTTGTGAATTTTCAGGAGATGTGCAAAAGCAAGACCTTGTGGGGGTCTTTTATGCATACCCATCAAAATAGACCACATAAGTGTGCCATAAACAGTTGGGTTTTTGCTGTTTAACTTACAGTAAACTGGGAAAAGCCAAAAATATGAGGCAACATTTGTGTGGAGGATTAATAATCTTTTGTTCAATCAACAGATTTAGCTAGGAAAAAGCGGAAAAACTCTCTTCCGTATAAAAAGAAGAATCAGCACATACTAAGCGTGTCTCAGTCTAGGAGAATTCCCTTACTTTGAGAAAACATTTATTTTCTGCATAATAGCATTCTCATAAAAATCCTTTTGTGCACCCAGTGAGGTTTGTATCCCTCTCAGGAGCCAGCAGTTGGAGCTGTGCTTGGGCTTCCGGAGGTCTTACCTGAGCCATGCAGGCGTCTTCTTGCCCTTCCCTTTTGCTTCTTGTTTCCCTTATAGTCACTGTTTTAAATTCATCTTCCCTGTTTTTAACTAAGGGTTTCTCATATGCATAAAAATCACTTTGCTGGAGTCCAGAGATATAAGGTCATTATGCTCTTTTGAAAATTAGTTACACCAAAGGAAGCTATTAGTTAGGTTTAGTCTTCTCTTGATAAATCTTTGAATTTCATGCCTTTTGCCATTTGTTTACACCTCTTTTAGGTATTCCTTCATGAGTGTTCTAAAACCTTACATGCTAGTAAAATGAGATGAATAGGCTCATGTTTGCATGAATCTCCTTCCCTGCCTGAAGTACGTAAGTCATTTTATCGCTAATCTTTAGCCATATAGTTCCATCCTGGTTTAATAATTTGTTCAGATGCCTGGTCTATAATTTGGTGTGCCAGTTTTTTCCCACTGAAATTTTGTGTAAATCTTGTATTGCTTTCTGAGGGAAAACAGGTGACAGATTTGTTTATATTTGAAAACAGAATAGGCTTCAAATTTATACTGCCCCAAATAAAAATTCAATTTTTCTGCAGTAATACATTTTGTCTTTTTTTAGGGGCAAAAACCCATGAGCTCTTATTTTTAGAGGAGAAAAAATCAACCCAGACAATGTTGTAGAATGATGGGAGCTGCAGATGGTATAAATACATAATGTTTGTCAACCTAAGAGATTGTTTCAATGCAAACCTCTGCTTAGTGGGCTGAATTTTGCAGATGATACTTAAAGTATCTGTATTTTGAGGCTGGAAATAGGCACTTAGACTATGAGCTCTCTAAAAAACCTGAGTCAGATCTTACATTGCTTACCCAGGACTGCTTGCATAACACTTGCAAGACTGGTCCCTCAGCTTGCAAAGGTAAATGCTTTGAACTCTATCTTCATTAGCACAGAATCTATCTGGCAATAAAAGGTATCTTTGTATCATGTATAGTCACTATAATGTTTATTTAAATATTATCCGATTCCCTCAGCACTTTTATTATTTACCAATAGAAAAAATTGAACCATTACTTTTCTTCTGAATTTTTAAAAATGACAATAGTGCAATTAAATTACTGAATTAATTTATATTTAATTGTACTTTCGGTTTTAATGTGCTGTTTGAGGACATTTCTTTCCGTGACTGTTAGTTTTCCGTGCAACATAAGAAAATCTAAGGCTATATTAAGGAAATATATTACATGGGCAAGACAGAGTCTCATTAGTGTTATTTATGGCATACTGAAACCTCATTAGGAGAAGGTATGCTGGATTCAAAAAAGCATTACTGAGAATGTTTTTTGGGGAGGGTTAGGAGAGAAACTGCTTTTATTATGTTTCTTTATCACATACAGAGTGGTTAGTGGACATGTTGGCTTCCTAAAGCATAAAATAAATCAAGATTGAAGAAAAAGAGTAATTAATCTAAGTAGTAAGTATAACCTCATTAATGATGGGGAATAACTTGCATATGGTCACAAGGAGTTTCTGTTTACTGTTCACCTGAGTTTCAACTAACCATTAATTTTTAACTTCCTTCACTGAAGGTAAAAAGTGATATTTTTCACCATAGTAGTTTGCATCTTAAGCAGTAATAATGTGCTTTTAGTGCACTTCAAACCAGGGATGAGTGAAACTCGAGGTGCAGAGTCACAAGTAGCCCTATTTAGGTAGGAGCATTTGCTCTAATGAGAGCTATATATCCAGTCCTGCGTAAATATTGTTTGGTAGGCGTACAAGGAGACCATTATTTGCAAGTAGATGAGAACAAAAGAAAAGTCCCTGAATTGTCAATCTCTGTAGAAAGCCATTCTGTGTGGGCAGTATCCTTCCCCAGCCTGGCACTGCTGCCATTCCGTCCCAGGCACTCGAGCAGCCCCAGAACAAAATTCCCCTGTTCCCGCTGCCCTCCAGCCAGTCCCCTGCCGCTGGCACAAACCAGATGCCAGCATTTAGTTCCCCCTCTCATCTGCTCGCTGCTGCTGCTGGTCCCTGTCCCCGTGGCTGCACAGCTGACAGAGTTCCTTAGGCTGGAGCTCCGATGGGTGCCGTGCCAGCGGCATTCCCGCTGGCCAGTGCCTTGCTGTGCCCCCGTGCGCCAATCCCGCTTCCCGCTAACGCTGCGCTGCGGGATGGGCACCCAGCCGCCATCTATTCAGCCCCCTGCTAAATAAAATGTGAGTACCTGCAGGGCTTTTCTATAGTAAAACATCTATTCTGCCACTCAGAGTTCTTTGCACAGCCTTTCCACTCGTGGGGTATCTCTGTTGGCACCTTAGCATTTAGGAATGTGCTGTGTGTGGTTTATGGTAGAAGCTGGGAATGGACAGTAGTTACCACCAAGGCTGGATCAGTTCAGTGAATCCCAAAAACAGCACACCTGCTCTCTTTGTAGGTTTTTCTTCCCCAGTATGCCATCTGAGGGTTCTTTAGAGTCCCTTAGATGCCAAGGGATAACTATATGATAGTCACATAATTATTATAATCCTAATTATTTATCAGGTGATGAATAAAAAATTCCAGGGATTTTCTGTGGGCCAAATACTTACTTTTAAAGGATTTATAAAAAGTTGAACTAGATGCTACCTATCTCTTCTTCTCATCCTTTCTCCACCCAGTCACTGCAGTTGTGCCTTTTTATCTTCTCCTTATAGTTGTAGTGGACAGTATCATCTAACTGCAGCAACTAAAAACTGTGTCTGAAATGATGACCTTACTGAATTTTCTCTGCAGTGACAGGAATTCATAAGTAATCTGCCAAAAAGTGTTCTATTTAAACAGATAGGGCAGATTGAGAGGGGTCAGCAGGAAAGCATGCAGGCAAAACAAATAAATTGATGAGTTTTAGAAAGCAGATCAAACTACCTTCATTGTATGTTAGTTTTCTTCTTTTAAGAAGTTTTGGGGAGAAGATGTGGGAGGGAGGGTATCTGGCTATGAGGTTGAAAAGATATGAGGAGGCTACAAGAGTAAAAGTAAAAGAAAGTGTAAAGAAAATGGACTTCGGGGAATGGTTCAGCCGGTTAGTGGTCAGCAGTAAAGGATGTTTGCAGTAAGGCCATAGGAAGTAGCTGGTTATGTCTGATACTGTCATTGTGCCAAAAGCCCAGGTACAGCTGATATGCTTTTCCTTTCAGAAAGTGCTGCCCAACTCAATGAGGCCGCTTTGCTGTCAGTATGCACATGTGTGTGTGCTCTTAGCTGTAAGTCTGCTGCCTTTGCAGGAAAAAATACCAAAAAAAGAGGACAAAAGGAACAGGCCTAGAAGGTAAGGGGAAGTTGACTTCACTTAGACAAAACAAAACAGAATATTTCAAATAAGGAAAGAAATGAGAGGAATAGGTAAAAGTGAGGAATTTATGACTATCCCCTGGCTTTTTTTCAGAAGTGTCTATCTACTCAGATTCACGTGGATGAAGGAGAACAAGGCAGATGATGTTGTACTGATGCCTTAAGGAGATTAAAGCCATTGGTTTGAGGGTTGCTGGAACATGTGGAATAAACAATCTGAGTCTTCTTTCTTCCATCTGAAATGCAGCTGCCTTGTGCTGTGTGAACAGGGAGCTTTCATCCTCCCTTCTCCCTCCGCACTTTGCACGCACTCTCCATGTTACACTGGTGATGAGAAATACTTAATCTTTTCACCTTTGCCAACCTGCTTACCTGGCTTACCATCTGGATTGACCAGTGCTGCATCTTCTGTGACAAAAAAAAATGAAGAAGCCTTACTAAAGACACTGCTACCCCATAGTTGAGATGTGCTTACCTTCACACCCTTGTTCTGATGGATTCCCAGCACTCCTGAAGCCACACAAGGTGATAAGCATCTCCAGAAGATGCACAAGCATGTTACAAAGAGCCTATATATATATAAGCATATGTAATATTTTATTTATATATATATATATGTATGTATGTATGTATGTATGTATGTATGTATGTATATAAACAATATTGCTTTATAAAAAATCCAGGCACAGTCCTGAAAAAGGTTTCAGCATACGGGGTTCCTATCTGTAAGAACCTTTATAGAACAAAACTGTGTGTGAGGCGGATGATCTGAGTCACTCCTGATGCCTAAAGTAGAAGACAGTTTTGTTTTAGTGATATCCACTTGCAAGGTGAAAGAGGAGACCTGATGACTATGGAGGAAGACAGGAAGGCAAGCACCTTAGGGGTTACTTCTAGCTGTAAGTAAGCAGCACATCCAATTTAGATAAATGAAGAAATCAAAGCAATCTCACTCAAATTCATGTGTCTTACCATTTTCAGAATTTTTATCCTCTGTCATTTGGGATGATCCTGGTAACTTCCATGATATGGGGATTGTTAGTCTGTTCTTTTATCATTAAAATTGTCATTTTCAAACTTGTGTTTTATAATAGTTCTTAATAGCACTACAATTTAAGGTTAGGGCATGCTAAAGTTAGAAGACTCCGGACACATTCATTTTGAGCTGAGGAAAGCTTTATGTGATTAAGATGAATACTGCAGTTATGGCCACTTGTTTTTACATGTCTCACTGTGAAAGGGGAGGCAAAGAAACCACAGAGGCCAGTCAGAGTTCTTGCACTGTTAGCTGGATTTCCCAATATCCCTTTGGAAGTAAAAGGGACAAGTCAGGATTCCTTTTTCGTTTGTTTTTTGAAGCATTTACATCCTCAAATAAGTAAAAAAGGAGTAATTTTCATTTGTGGCCAAATTCCTGACAGGCCGTGACACTTCCACAATAGTCATCACATTGAGGACTGGTGTCACATGGAGATGTACTGGCAGTACTTGCACAGAGGCCTACTTCGGAAAGAAAAGTAGGCAAATTTCATTCCAGTTCCTCTCTAAAGAGGACATGAGAGGAAAATGACAATGAATTTGATTTTTGTTCTCTTTCCTTTTCACAGAGTGAGGGTGTCTCCCACAGCCATACACAAAGGCTGCAGGAACTTGCACCTGTCACTGTGAAACTGCCTTAAGATTTGATGCGATCTACAACTTGAAAGTTCTCTACCATTTTCCCTTTGTCTGTTCTGTATGTTGTTAGTGTTACTAATCTTGTATTATCAAGAATAGAGCAGGCTATTTGTTGCTCAAGTGTCCATGATGGTGTGTGAGAAATTAATCTGAAGACACTTGGAAGTTCTCCACCATATCGGCATTGATCAGTGAAGAAAGTGAAGATTATTAGTTTGCAGGACTGCCTGCTTTTTATTATAATGCCTAAATAAAAGCAGCATATTAAAGGAGAGAGTAGAATAGAATGTGTGAAAGACAAGGCCTTGAGCATGGCACAGCAGTTGTTTCCCTTTTATAAATGGGAAATGTAAAACAGCCACTGGTGACCTTACTGACCTCCTCAAGTTTCCTAAGCAGAAGGCGGTTGTGTTGGAGTCAAACACCTTCCTTAGTTAATATTAACTTTTATTTTGAAGAATAATTTTCAAAGAATTTAAGAGGAGTCTTAAGCGCAGCCAACAGTTTGGGGAAGAGGAAAAAATAGCTGTACTGTGATTCCCATGAAGCTTTATAATCTCCAGAGAGATGTAGCAGCAAATGGTGAACCTACCCCAGAGAATGAAGCAGAATAGGTGGATCTGAATCATAATAATGCTAGAATACTTGGCTAGTGATGCTGAATTGTTATTTGCCCCCAGGAAAATAAAACTCTTACAGATTAAAGACCATTTTTTTGAAAACTCCTGACCATTTTCCCCATGGATCCCAGGGCAGTTGCAGGGTGGTTGAGGAGGGGTTGTTCTCCTTTGGAAGGGTTGAGTTTGCTTGTTGCTCTAGCTGAGCACCAGGCATACCAACCTGTGCTGCTCTTCACCACAGTCAATAGTTTTTTACTTGTTAAGTATGAGCAGCATGGTTGTTAGGTTTGGAAGAGGAACAGGGGCTTCTTAAGAAGAGTTTAGAGAGGTGTTTGTGGGGTTTTGTTTCTTTGAGCGGGGGGATGGGGGGTTGTAATTAATGGCTTGCCATAGCATTTTCAACTTATTTTCTCTCTTTTCAGTAGCTGAAATTATATTATGGGGAAAAAAACCCAGAAGGATTTTTCTGTACCTTCTTACTTTTAGCCAGTTAGATCCTTGCAGTCAGGTCTTCTATCATATCTTCTAATTTGTACAAAAACAATCAGAAAAATTAGAAATTGTAGAGTCCTGTTAGTCCTTCTATAGAAGGATTGTTCTCTTCTCATAGACACCATTCTTCTTGTAGATTAGTTTTATATGACTGTCTTGATAAGAACAAGAATATTCAAGAGGATATTGTCTCTGATACATCATTTTAAAGATGACTATACAGATGGCTGTTAAGTTCGAAGTTAGTGTCATTCGTCTTTGAAAGCTTCCAGTATCAACACTCTGTGTTTAAATCCAGAAGTGGGTCGGTCTGAGTATAATGCATTGAGTTGCCTGTAATGCATTTAGAAATAATTTTGTGCTGGTTTTGAAAGGTGCATGGTTGAGCTGGACATCTCATGTCCCTCACTACATCTGCTGATGGCCCCTGAAATCTGTGCCTGCTGCAGGGCAGGGACTGCACCAGAGAAGCTCCTTTTAGCACACATTATTTAGTAATGTAATATCTTATACAAAGGCCAGTTATTCAAGCTGTAAATGGAAGAGCTGAATTGCCCCATAAATTTGAGACTTATTGATGTGTGTTGCTTCTAATATTTCTATAGGGAAAAATCCACTTATTGATCACTTGGGCACTGTCTTACTTCTGACATTAATTTAGTTGTAGATTAGGTTGGAATGTATTACTTTCATAAAGATCCTGAGTGGCTGGAGTCATGCAGTGAAACTGAAGCACAAATACCAGCAGACTGTATGGCTCATGACACAGCCTGAAATAGCAAGCAGCACCAGTGAGCTGGCGTGCTTTCAGTTCGGCTTCCACTGAGAAGGCTTATTACAACAACAAACAACAGGTAGGGCTGGAACAAAATAGGTCTCTTATGCGAGCTGCTCAGGAGCCATCTGCAAAAGTCTCCCTGTAAGTGCTTTAGGAGGAATAAGGAGGCTTCAGCAAAGGATTTGGGCTAGCATATGTCCAGCACTGGAATAGTGTCACAAGGGATTGACAGAATGGGTGTGTGAAGCCAGCTGTAATCTTGGGGGGTTGACTGGATGCCAGATACCTACCAAGCTCCTCTATCACCCTCCCCCTCAGCCAGACTGGGAAGAGGAAGTAAACCCACCTCTCAGAGTCACAGGGAGATGGGGTATGAGGTGAGCTGTGGTCAGTCCATCACACTTCATCTCTGCTGCTTCCTCCTTTTCTTGCTCTTCCCCTGCTCCAGCATGGGGTCCCTCCCATGGGAAACAGTCCTCCATGACCTTCAGGTTCACACTAACTGCTCCAGTGTGGGATTCCTTCCACAGGGTGCAGTCCTTCAGGAACAGGCTGCTTCTGCATGGATTTCCAAGGGGTAACAAGTCCTACAGCAAACTTGCTCCAGCGTGAACTTCTCTGTTCACAGGTAATGCCAGGAGCCTGCTCCATCGTGGGCTTTTCACAGGATCACAGACCCTTTACAGTGCATCCACCTTCTCTGGCATGGGGTCCTCCATGGGCTGCAGGTGGATCTCTGCTCCACAGTGGAACTTCATGGGCTGCTGGCACACATCCTGCCTCACCGTGGTCTGGACCATGAGCTGTGGGGGAATCTCTGCTCTGGCACCCTTTGGTGCCTCCCTGTCCTCCTTCTTCACTCACCTGGATGTCTGCAGGGCTGGTCCTCCCATAGGTTCTTCTGGATGTTGTTGTGGTGCCTTTCAAAATCTAGAAAGGAAACAAGACTCTTTTCAACACAATATTAATATAGGAAGTAATGTAAAAGCAGGTTTTTAATTGGATGCAGATATGACAAAATGCACACAAGATACAGGACTTCTGCAATTTTATAAGTTTAATGAATTAGCATATTTGACAATAGTGTCCAATTAGAAGAGTAGTTAGTTAAGTAATCTTCCCTTTTGTTTCTGCCCCATTTGGAGACCCTCCTCCTGAGTGTCCATTATTATGCCTAGGATACGTGGTAAAAGAAAATAAGATGTCCTTGGCTAAAGAGGCAAGACTAAATAATATTTCAGGAATGTAGCATAATGCATGTTAAAAGGTTAGCTTATTGTTCTGAAATAGGGGAAAAGGCGTAGGAAAACCACTGGGAGTTACAGCCATGTATTAGAAATCTACAAAGCTCGAAATATATGAAAAATATATTCAAAGCTTAGGCATCAGTTGTGCAGCAGTTTTTGCCCCCTTCTTAACCATGTTATCCCAAAGGTGGTATCACCATTGCTGATGGGCTTGGCTTTGGCCAGTGGCAGGTCTGTCCTGGAGCCAGCTGGCGTTAGCTCTGTCAGACATGGGGGAAGCTTCTGGCTGCTTTTCACAGCAGCCACACCTGTTGCTCCTTCACTACCAAAACCTTGCCACGCAAACCCCATGCAGTGGGAAGTATTAGCAGTGTCCAGAAATTCTTTCAGTGGCAGAAGTGATCTCCTTAGAAAGGTCAGAAAAGGGCAGAGTGAAATTAAGGCTATTTTGTTGCAGTAGCTGCAATCTGTGGCTGTGCTAGGATGGCAGGAATGGGGAGAGGAGTGCTCCTGCATTTGGTCAGCCTGTCCTAAATCTTGATGACAAATCTGCTTTGCTAGAGGTCTGTGAGAAATGCTGATAAGCGTTCTCGATGCAGCAATATGTGCCAGCATCCTCTTTTGTATTCTCTCTACTGGTTCTGGTTTACTGAGAAATGAGGCAGCATCTTTTGCTTGATCCATCTGCCCAGGCAAAGGAAGGCAGATCTCCCAAAGCCTACTGCAGTGTAATAGATGGCCCATGTTCCTATTCCCCTGGGATGATGAAGGGTTCTTCTCTTCACAAACACTGCCTTCTGCTCCCTGGAGTGGGAGAGTTGATCACATTAGCTCTGCTGTTCCAAACAGAGCCCTTCAAGTCTTGCCAGAGCAGGATCATGAGCTTGAAGGCAATTGTGTGGGCTTGCTCAGCTTCTTTTGGCCATACTTGAGATTTTGGGACCCGTCTTGCTTGCAGGTTGGAAAGATTTAAGTGGCAGATAATGAATAGGTGTTTAGGTGAGAAGGATACAGAGAAATAAGATTGATTTCTGATGTTTACCTTTTGGTCTCTTTGCACTGGGGATTATAAATGGGATTATAAATGCAGTAAAGCTACAACTGTTGTCAACCCTGAGAACACCCTGACCAGATGTCAAGAACAAGAGCTGCCTACAGAGGTAAAGCAGCAGGATCCAGTGTTGATCTGTAAGGCCATGGGAATTGCAACACTTCTTCAGCCCTCTAGTGCACCTAGAGTAGATGGAGCTTGGGCTGTCACAGTGGCCAGCACCAGCTCTTTTCAGCCAAGGATGAAGAAGTGTTGGGTGACCATCAGGGTGATCAGACATGTCATCATGCATTGCTCCTGATGTGAACCTCCAGCTTTCCAGACTGGTGTGTATACTGTGAGGAACATGTCTTTGTTAGTGGTGTCTGTGTTAAATTTGAATTGCTTACTATTACAGTTGCACTAACACTTACAGAAGGTTGATACATTCTTTCCCTCAGGCACTTCTTGCAGCATTGAGTTCCGCTCTCTAATTACATATTTCTGAAAAAACATTAGATTTTGTTTATTTGAATCTGCCACCTTTGGCTTTTTTTGTATGTCCTTGCCTTCTTTTGAGAATCAGAAAGAATGGACCTGCTCCTTTTTACCATTGCCTTCTCTACAAAATTGTATCATGTCCGCTAATCATTTTTCTTCCTGAAACTAAAAAGAAAGAAAACAATCTTTTCTTTTCCGTCAATTTTCATAGGAGGGATTTTTCCATGTTCTATTTTCCTTGACCTTCTTTGACCTACTTCTGGAAAGTGGAGTGAGGAGTATGTAGAAATATACAGTCTTCAGCAGGAGTCTGGAAGACATATAGAAGTGTATTTCCATTATATGTAATACCAGATTTTTTCTGCATGCATTCTACTTTCACTATTAAAAGAAAAAGTTAATGCATTAATTTATGGTAGGTCGTGATTTGTGTGTGACAGTGTGCGACATGGGGGGTTTTGTAAACAGAGGCCTGTTGGGAGCAGAAATATGTACTTTGATGAAGTGATACCCTGCTTGAGGGCAGACCCACAGCTGTTAAAAAAGTTTGTGTGAACCCAAGTCTTCTGTCTTGTCTTTTACTATCCTGACTGTACAGCAGGGTTTTCATTGTGTGCCTAGCCTAGGATGCTACAGCAGCTGGGGTCCAGAGCCTGCTACAGAAGAACCACAAGGACAAAATATCTATAAACCCATTGAACTGTTAAGGACTATAATATTGTATTGACATCAGAAATCAGGTATTGAAATCAGAGTCAGAGGATAGTGTAGACACATTACAGTCAGATGGCCACTGTCTCTGTGACTCAAGCCAAGTAAAATGAAGGGAATTCAGGATGAAGAGGAACATGTTTGAGTTAATATTTAATTTTCAACTTGTGTCAAAGCAATTTAGTTGTTCTCTTCCTGCTCCTTCTTTCTGTTCCCCTCTTCCTCCGTGGTGCTGTTTAAGGACAGAGTTTCCAGCCTTAACCCTGAATTACCTTCCTTTGGGGCTTCAAATAAGAGGCTGGATAATGCTTTAGCATAGCGGTTTTTGTAGTTTAATTTATTTTTGTTGGTAAAGAATATTCATCACTCATTTAATCCAGAAGGTATCTATTGATTCCTTTCTACTCATTTGGTATTTTCTGACATTTTATAGCACTTGCTATTGATTTATACAAAATCTGTAGTCCGAATGTCCCAGGGAGTGCTTTATTCACTTGTCATTTGCTGTTTTTCTTAACTAATAAATTTAACAGCCATGTACATCCAGTCTGTTAGGATCTCGTGGCCCTGCTTTCAAAGAGATGACAGACTGGCACTAACAAATGAGTAATTCTTTCAGGCAGGAGCTTAAAAGTTGCAAGATAGGCAAGACAGAGAAACAAGCTCCTCCTTGAGTGGTTAGCAGACAAAGCAAGCTCCTCTACTCGGAGGACACTTAGGTTAAGGTACAGCTCTGCTTCAGCCTGTGGAATGTCACACAGTGTGGTGCTCTAATGGCAACTTTATTTTTAGCTTGTCAACAGGTAATCAATTTAGGCGGCACTTGCAGCAATATGTATGAGAACAGGTACATCTAAGCTGTGCTGATCTGCCACACCATCAGCTTGTCAGGTGCTGTAGTCCTGCAGCTGCAGCAGTGTGCAGGGGCTCCATCAGGAGGGAGTTGCCTTCAGCAACCAGCACCCGAAACCTCTACTGGGGGTAATAATCTCATCTATACTTCCAGAAGTTATCAGGGGATTTCATGAGCCCAAGTTTCATTGAAGGGGAATGAATCAGGTTTCCTTTTTCACTGGTACTTTCTAAGCTAAGTTTAAGTTTGGTAATGAGATATGAGCTTTGTGTGATCTCAAAAATATGGGAGAAGATGCTGGAGTCCTTTGTAGCGGTGGCTGGGAGGAAAGTGGGATCTGTGGAGCTCTGAGTACTGAGGAAGTTCGATATTGGGTCTGGCTGAGAGGGAGTTTGTTTTCCCATAGCAGCCCTCACACAATGCTGTGCTTTGCATTGGTAGCCAGAAAGGTGTTACACACTTTTGCACTGTGCGTGGCTTGGTCTCGGCCATATGCACAGCACAGTATGTGGGCATGGCGTTTAGAGAGACAAGGTGACTGTAAACTTCATCCAGAAAGATACCAACTGCATGGAGCCATGAGTGGGGGATTCTACTGCACCAGCTGGGCCACTTGGGCATTAGGCATGCAGGTCTGGGAGTCCCCCTCAGTTCCTCCCACTGTTGGCAAAGGCATCTCTATGCAGGGGTGGATTGTGTCAGCCTGAGCTAAAGTTGGGTGACCTGCTCTCCATAGGTGCCTTTCTTCTCTCACCTTTAGTAAAGGGACCTTAATCAGGAATGGACAGATGGCATTTACGTTCCACAATGCAGTTGAGATGAATATCGTAATCAGAAACTGTCCTTGCTGTGTTTGGGACATAACCTGAGTACTGCAAGTTTGACAACAGTCCCCTGTGGAATGCTCTTTACTGTCTCTGGGCTGTTATGCAGACACGTTAAAGGTAGTCTGGCTGATGCGTAAGAACACTGTGTGAGTAGTTTTAATATAGGCTGTGTAGGAAATTGTGTGGGTATGGCTTGGATTTACTTTAGGGAAAACTTATATTTGACCCTCAAAAACCACTGTATAATAGTTAAAAGTGAAGATGTACTTCAGGATTTTTCTCTTTCATATTTTACCATGCAGTGCTCCTTTATCTGAATTATACTTGAAGACATTTATCAATTCGTCCTCTTAAGTTTCCTAGAAAGTGCTAGAGGGGTCTCTTTAGTTTAAATCTCATGCCTCCATGAGTTAAGGTGCCAGCCGTGAGTTTGGCACTGACAACCTGCTCTGTGCTGAAAACTTGTGATCCAAGAGGCAGAAATGCAGAGATATTCTGCACTGAGGCATCCCAGGGATCCCTTAGTAAGTTCACCTGTTCACTCTGTCATTCTGTGATGAGAAAACTCATAAATAAGGGTTATTGCAAGGCTGCAATCAGTACAGATGGCAGGAAAAGAAAACCGTAGCAAGAACTTCATGCATACCAGGTCGTAGACTTCAGGATTTAATTAATGGGGAACTGGTAACAGAGATCTGAGTAGTGTTTGGTTATGGAGAAGGAAATGAAAGGTGGGCATATCGAGGACTGTAAGGAGAATATAATACTTTGAAAGAAATATGTTGAAATGGTATGAGCCCATTCTGTGCTGTGTCTGAGATCACCTAACCTTAGCTTTTGAAGGAGATGGAAAAAAATCACTTATGTTTGTCCTTGTATCCCTCCAATCCTTGTATCAGTGTTAGTCTACTGGTATCCAGCATGATGCTGCACCTCTTAAGAGTGGAGTTCAGTTCTCCACTAAAGACCCTTTGTAGACTGATGTCACCAGGAGGCACCCAAATTCTTTCCTGCTTTATTGTCATTCCTGATTATACCATTGGAGGTCTCCAGGCAACCTTAAAGTGGTGGAGATTTATCCTCCTGACTATATCCAATGTGGTGGAGATGTATCCTCCTGACTACATGCAACCTAGGTCGTACTACTGCACTCAGCTGGCTAGGCAGGGAAGGGCTGTGTGAGTGTGAGAAGCCACTCCTTGCCCAGAAGCAGCACCCATTTCACAGTTCAAGTGTTTTGAAAAAATGGGATATGCATGGGTAGCCATTCAGTATTCAAAAACACCTTCATGTTTTTCTTAGTTTTGTTTCTTCATGCTGCTGCCAGCTATATAGTGGTATTCAGAGTGATAAACTGAGAGTATCTGAAAAAAAATTAGCCTGTTGTTAAGAGTCAAACCCAATCTTCAGGATGAATTTCTGAAGCATCCCTGTTACCTTGTTCTGATAAATCCGTTCTCACAGTTTCTTACTACTGGAGATAGAATTGCAGTAAAAGCCTTTTAGACTCAAAGCTGTAATATCCAGAGATGTTTTGTTTAGTGTAAAATCAAGTGTGTTGTATGAACTTCAAGCAAGGTACATTTGAGCTGAGTACTGGATTATGGAGAATGATGTATGGAGCTTCTTTAACTGTGTGGAGTTAGATTTGATTCCTAGCAAATAAGTGACAGATTCATACATAGGGGGAAATTGAAGTTCTCATCTATATATTGTTTTTATTATGTTTTCTTTGCTTCAGGCTCTAGCATATCAAAGACACTGTGGATGAAAAAGGTAGTTTGATTTCCATCAATAAACGTCTGCATATTCTTGCAGCTCATGCACAATTTTTGCTATTACATGGTGATAAAAAAGACAAGGGAAAATCACAAAATAATTCATTGCAATCCAGAGGATCTTAGATTAGGAGCATTGCTAATATTTACAATTATTGCCGAGCCCTTTCTGTGCACTATCCATCTTAGATTTAGAATTATGCTTCTGGCCCAGTATGAGTATGTGGGTATGTTGGTTTGCATCTGTCTGTGCCATATGCAGAATAAGACAAGAATTACTCCTGCTTTGTTTTTAATTTTTTTATTGTACCCCTCCAAAATCAGACCAGCTGTTGCCTAGATGCTGCCTTTTGCAAATGCCAGCATTCTTAAAAATCTCAAGGATTTGTTATCTGTGTCATTATATTTTGTTTTCATCTGGGAGGAAGGTTTTGGCATTGGCAGTATTGTGGGCTCTTTGTCACCCTGCTAATATGGATCAAGCACTCTTCTGCTGCTGAATAGTTGTGGGTAATATTAGGCACAGGGTTCCACCAGGCGCAGGTCAGTGGCTTTGGATTATCTTTGCCTGGTGTCTCTGTTTTATTAGGTAAAATTAATGTTTTTTCACCCAGACAGCAGATTTCTAATAATTTATGAACAAAAAGTCCCTTTGCATCTCTTTTGTTGCCAGCTTGATACTCCCTCTGTGTCTGTGCAAGCATCTGGCTCCTTCTGGTGTGTGTACTGCTTTACCTTGTGCTGCTGGGTCTAAAAATAAAATATCCATACGTGTAAGAGGAGCTGGTGTCCACACACACTTCCTGTATGTAACACAATTCCAAAAGTCACACTGAATGCAGCAGAAACCCACACTGCCCAAGCTTCTCTGATTCTTTAACTAACAGGAGAAAGGAGAGGGAAAAGAAAACAACAGAGGAGAAATTTGGAGCTGTAGAAGAAGGCTCACGATATTGCCACAGTGTGGAGCAACATACGCTAAGTACTGCTTGGCACACTTGTATTATGGCAAAGGCATTGTCAAGCTGTGGAAGACCCCAAATTTTTAACAATTGGTGCATGTGAAGCCTGAGAAAAATAGAAATGTTTTCCAGTAGCCGAGAAGAAATGTGTAAAGGGAAGGGCTTTTCTTTGTGTTTCAGCAGCTCTGTGCAAAGGTCTGGCTCAGCCCAGGGAGGGATCTGCAAATGAAAATCCCCAGGAGAAAATATGAACCTAAAAACGAATCCATTTCTTTTTGTCTGCTTAGTAAATAAACAATGTGAATGACAGAGAGTCAATGCTTTAAAAAGAAAATCTCATCCTAATAGTCATAAACTTTATGAATTTTAAAGTTATCACAGTATATTTTTTTCTGCAGGAAAGAGTTGTTTCAGCTAAAAGCATAATTAAAAATTAATATTTGATTTTGTACTGAAGCAGTACTTCGAAACAGGAGTTTATCACTGACTGAGACCTTGATTTCCACGTGAAATAAGCTCAATATTTTCAGCTTATTTGTGATAAATGCTAGAATGAAGTAGCAGGAAAAACTCTAGGGTTTGTTGGGGGTTTTTTTTAGTTTGGTAGAAAAACCTAGAGGATGTTTTAAGGAATAATGGGGGGAGACTAAGCTGTCTCTTGATGAAAGATGGTGGTGCTTGGTGAAGGAATTATAAAGAACATCATAGGGAGAGCCTGGCCACATTCAGGGTGTGTGGCAGGCATCTCTCAGTGTGATGCACAGAGAGCAAGTGCAAGCAGGTTTTTTTTAAAAAATAGCTTACATTGGGACTAATTTTTTCTGGTTTGGGGTTGAAATACTTGTGTCCTGCTGAACCCATTTCTGCATTGCTGAACCTGCACTCTGAAAGAGCTCAGCAGCCAGTATGGTAATAAGCCCATTTCTATCAAAATGGCCTGTATTATTATTCATGTTTATTGGCTGCAGAGCAGTTCAGGAAGCACTTTTCAAACAGATACGCTGAAATATTTTCTTTTAAACAGACCCAGCAGCTATTTGTATTTCCTTTGCTTGAATCCACACCCCCAATGCAGTCTTAATTATAGTGGCACCAAATGAGACAATTATTGCAATACGTGAAAAAGACACTTTTGGGAAAGGCTTTGGATAGTATTAGCAGTTCTGCTATACTTTACATCTAATTAGAGCTGTTCCACAATGTCACCAACCCTCTGTCATTAGCCAGAGAACTCCCTGGCTGCAGCGATGCATTTGCTGGACCAGCGGGAACGTGTCAGACCGCGGTCACACTCCCCCAGATCTTTTCACGTGTGGATCCTTCGTGTTGACCCTTTCACTCCCCTCCTATTCCCTCTCCCCCCTTGTCTCCCCCCCACCCGTGATGTGACATTTTCTTTATGACAGTCTGTCACCGAACTGCACTTGCTGCTGCCTCGGTAAAAGCTTACAAAGAGAGTGTAACAGCCAGTGGCCAATCGAGTTTGTGCGAGCTCCATCAGCTATGGATGAAACATCCACGAGAGAGAATAAGGACTTAGAAGAAAACTGGATAAAAGGGCTGCGACGGGAAGCTAGCTGGCAGGTTAGTGATACAAAGATGTATGCTTGCAAGCGGATTAAATCTCAGCACTAAAAATCTCTGAACTTTTTTACCCAAGCATAGGTGAAACGTGTATGTTTATTTGTAACAATGCCTGAAAGCATATTCCTATGAGAGCAGTTATCATTATCTTCTTGTTTTCTTAGAAAGAATAGTTGTAGGATTCCAAAGCTATGCATTCCAAATTATATGGCAAGTAAATAGTTTTATAAATCTGCAGACATTACTAAGTGCACACTTGTTTAATAAAGATCCTTGCAATAACAAGTTGCAGGTGCCTAATGTAATATCAAAGGAAATATGTGCTTTATATCTGTACATATGCAAGTTTAGTCCATTTAAAAATAATAATAGACCACCTGTCACCCTGTTTTAATTCTGTCATAGAAACTGTAACAATGGATTTCTTTCAGCTTCTTTAATGAGGCAGCATCTTTAAATGCACAATGCTTGTTTTCCTTAGCATGCTGGACTCACAATAGATGCGTATGCAATTCAATCCAAAAGCAGACATTTTTCATTAAAGTGTTCAGAGCAATAGGGTTTACACTATGCAGTACCTTTCTGGAGTTTGCAGAATTAGATACTGTTTCAGACCTGCTAAGCCCCACTGAGTGGTTGTGATTGCTCTTTATGTTGCATCCTGAGCATCCTCTGTGCACTTTTTTCTGCTCTATTGCATTTTAATTAGTCGGTCAACAATATTCAAGAGTTGTGTAACCAAATGATTTCTTTTTTTCCCTTTCTGTTTCTTACAAGGAGTTTAAAAAGATTTTTTGTTGTTGTTGTTTTACTTATTATTATATTTTGGTTATGCCATCATATCAATTTTAGAAAATGTGGTGATTTGAGTTTTTCCTACCAGGTGAAGCTGTGCAAGAGTCTCAGCTTGGTAAGAGTTACTGCAGCAGTCTAAATGCTACAAAGTGTGCTCCCTTGCCCCAGAAGAAGAGCAGGTTTTGTTTGGTCGCCTTCCTATAACTTTGTTCTAGAGAAGGAAATACAAATGTCTTTCCAGAGGAGGTGATCCTCTGTTCAGTACTGCTTGTGGCTCCTGTCATGGTGTCTTTCTGATTATCTGTCTGCATCACTGGCAAAATGAAGTGTAAAATCAGGATGTGAATATCAAAGCCAAATGATCCCTTTTCTCTGTAAAGCTGTGAAAGCAGGTGTGTGGAAGTAAAGGAGAGGAGATGGTCACAGTGCAGGCATGGCACGGGAGACCGCTGCTGCCCCAAAGGATTGGGCTCCACAAGTGGGTGAGGGAGTGGAAGACCTGGAGGTGATGAGGGTAAAGCAGGAAGATATATGGTATGTTGGAGGTACCTGCAGCTACCTTACGTACACTTCTAAATGATCTGGAAATCTGTCCTGCTTCCCTGGTTTGTGCTGTTGCTGCTGGGTCAGATGAGTGAAGACTGATTTGGGAAAATGTGGAAGAAATTTTCTTCTAGTACCTGGCTGCAAACCAAGCATGCCATGGCAAGAATTAATTTCCAGCCTGGTTCTGCCTCCTTTTTGTGTCAGGGAGTGTCGCACCATGACGCAGTAGTGGTGGCAGTGAGGGAAGGAGTCACGTGTGTGGTAGGTGCCATACCTACAGCTGTGAGATGGACAGAGGTGGAACCTTATCTCTTAGGAGACAAGGTATCCTGCTACCCCTGCATGAGTGCTCATATGTCCCTCCCCTTCCCAGGCAGAAATGCTGACTTGATCAGCTTCCCTTCAGCAGGATCACAGGGGATGGCAGTTTTAGTAGATGTTTTGCTCAGGGACCGCAACTCTGTTACATCTGAATGAGATGTTCAGAGAGGCCCCTGGGAAAGGGTTATCCAATTCTCACTCTGATTTTAACTCATCCCATATTTCTTCATGCTGTAAGGTCTTCAGAAGTCCCAGGGTAGGGCAGAGCATCAGTCTTGAAAGAAGCTGATTTTAGAGTGAGCGCTGCAGAGCCAGAGCTTCTCTTCAGTCCTGTCTGCTGGGGAGCTCCAAGGTGATGGCGTACATACTTTCTTCTTAAATGGGCCAATTTTTTTTTAGCACTAGGGTCTTATATCCGTATTTAGTCTCCTAAATAAGTGTCCCGGTTTTCTGCATTGCTGAGTATCCTGGGAAGCCAACAGACATTTCCATTTTCATGGGCTTCAGCATATGAGACCTGTGCTTCACAGTGTGTGGTGGTGGGTACCTGCAGCATGGTCCCAGGGTCAGAGGCAGGCTGTGGTGTCACATGGCAAGTGCTTGGAGTGGCCAGTGTGCCAGTCTCCCTCTTGGAGTGAGAGACATGGCAGTTCTCACTTTGCACTTTGAAAAATCAGGCCGCTTATTTAGCAGGCTAAATATAGGTTAAGCAGCCAAGCTTGAGCATCCTGCTTTAAAAATTCTGGTGATAGTCGTCATCTATCATACCTTTCAGCCAGCACACTCGTCATGCTGTGAGAGGTCTGTGCGGTAGCTCCATGCACATGAATAAACATCAGCTTACTAGTAAAAAAAGGAAGAAGCTTACAGTTTTTCTTTCAAGGGGATATACAGTTTGGAAATAGATCACATTCTCTCTCTGAAAAGAGTTTTAAGNTAAAATGATAATTCTCTTTTTATCACTGAACTTCAAATTTTTGTCTTCTGTTTTTCTCATCATCTGAGACTTTGCTGTAGTGGTCTATATCTACTTTTGATTTTTTTCGTGGAGGAAGGATGGCTTTCTTGCTCCTCTTAGCAGACCTTCAGAACAGGTTTTCAAAACCTCCTATAACTCCTTTTCCTGATGTTTCCTTGGGAACAGCTTCTGACATCTGACAGATCTATAGCTGTCACAAAGCTAGCACAGTTTTACCACAGACCAGGCACATATTTGGGTGACCGCAGCTGTGCTGATAGACTAAAGGTTAAGAAATCTATAAGGGTCTGGATGTCAATATTTAAAGAAAAAAGTCCTGCATATTTATAGAAACAAATGGATTTCCTTTCACATTTACCCATCCAGGGGAAGTTGTGCTCTCTGAGATGACAGAGTAACTCCAGTTGGTTTAAAAGCAAATTTTTCTCCTGCAGCTGAGAGCAAACAGTAATCCAAATGTCCTGAGAAAGGAACGGTGCACTGATCCCAGCAACTTGTCAGAGCCACGAATCCCTCTGCTGACACACTGAGATCTTGAAAGCCACAATTTTCTTCCTAATTGATGACTCAATCAGAGTATGGCCTCTGTCTCAAGCTTACATTAAGCTTTGTCCTTGATGTGCTGAGTTACTGTATGGCCTAAAATATACTGTCTGTATTGCAGAGGGAGGGGTACAGAGCAAGAAAGATTTAAGTCATTCCAGAATAATTTGGGATGTTTCATCAAGATAGGCATGCAGTTGATGGAAAACAGGCATTTCTTCACAGCCTTCAGCAGTTTGATGATCATTTCCTATGGCATAATAAAAGCAGACATCTCTTGCCATTTTCATTTAATTTTTAGTTCTCATAAATATTTGTGGAGAGCAGGAGTAATTTGTCTGAAATGAGAGCTTACCAGGCTTTCAGAAGGCTGGGAGCACAGCAGCACATGGTATGAAGTGCAAGAGACACAATAACCTCTCTTCTTCTTTCCAATATGGCCTGTAAAGGTAACTGATTGGAAAAGAACACTGGGTAATCACTCTATATGTGTGTGGGTTATATGTGCAAGTGTAAGTTTGTCCTTCTGCATGGGCATGTGTGTGTAGTGTGTTCACATCTTCAAGGTATGGCAGTGCTGAAGAGTGAATGTTTTGGAAAGGGAGATTTAGAAATCCTTCTCTGAAGCAATATGTAAAATTTTTATGTTACTTCCTGCTCTGTCTAGAATAGCCTTTCTTGAACCTTGTAAATTTCCTTGTAAAGTTCCTAATTCAATGGTTTCATAAGTATTTGCTCTCTCAGATCTACTAAAACAATTCAAAATGTTAAACCATCAAAATTTTTGGGGTTTGTTACTTCCTTGTTTTACGAGGACATAAATGCCATTCTGTGATGATAGAAACACAAGCAAAAGAACATGCAGATCCTTTTTTGTCTTTTAAAAAGTTTTATTTTTACTGATCACAGTAGTGCTGGTGGCCCTGTTCTGTTTTGGTGGTAACCAAAGCACCACTGTTAAACACCCGGTGATTCTAGCATGGAATAATCTGCTAGTTGTATTATTTCACAAGTCTTCCCCATCTTCCTCCATGATACTGGATGTGAAAGTACTGGAAAATCTTTCTTGGTTGCCCAAAGAAGGCAAGATTCAGGTGTAGTATATCCAACAGCACCACTGTACTGTGTTTGCTGTGAACACTAAATGCCTTCAAATAGTGAAGTTGGATTAAATTTGTGTGTGTGTGTGTTTGGGGTCTTTTTCATTGTTGTTTTGTTCAGCTTTATTTTTGTTTGGTTTGGGTTCTTTTGGGTTTTTGCACAATTCAGTTATCTTAGACCACTAACTTAACAAATGGCAGTGCAGTTATTGGAGTCTTGGAGTTGTTAGACACTGGTGCTGGTATTTGATTAACTGTGATGTTACATGGGCAACCTCTGACCTTCCACAGGACATGTTAGTGTGCCACGAGGCGCTGGGCATGCTGATCCCACTCCAGGCTGCTGGCAGTGATTCCTCGGTTCTCAGGTGTGATGGTTAGGCCCTATATTGTGAGGACAAAATGATTTGCCTTATTTTCATCACACCAGAGGAACAGTTCTCTCCCTGATGCTCCTCATCAAGTGGAGCAGAAGGGGAATATTTCCTCGTAAGACAAGACAGTGTCAGTCCTTCTAAAAGCTGGGATCAGGCTCATAGCCATGAGAAAAGAGACATAGATGCACCAGGATAGTACGAGGTGTCTTTTTGATAATAAAATGCCTAATTAGTGTAAAGAGAGATAGGACTGACGTGTGATATTGTATGGACTGTAGTTTTAGATATCAAACACCGTAAGACTAAACCAAGGGAGAGGTTCTACCAACCTCGGCTATTTCATACCCTGTGAAATACACTGTGCATGCTGTGCTTAGCTTGCCACTGCTCAGTACTTTAAGCCTGTTTATAACCATTCACAGCACTTAAGATCTAAAGATACACTCATCCTTTGATAGGACAAGGTCAATTTCTCTCAATTTATTGCCGGTACCAAAGTGTTTATGCAGTTTATTTATAAGATGAGTTTATGTTTTTCTAACATTAAAGACATTTGATAGTAAAAAAGAACATTTTATTTGAAGATTACTTGTTCTGTGACATATTTATATTTAAGATGTGCATGCGTGTATTCCTGTAAATGATACAAACTCTATCTTTTGGTTTTGCCAGGACACCACTTAGCTTCTTTTAAACATGCTAATAGAAGGCTGTGCTATCCTGAGGTATGAATGTGATGTGTGCTGATGGGCAGACATCTGGGTCTGAGAATAACATTAATTAAACTGCCACCTTTTTTCACTGGGTTTGTTCTTGGAATCATTCAGGCTTTGCCTTTTTCCCCTGCATTGCTAGAATGAGCATCCAGAGCCACCTTTTATACTTCCATCTTTAAATACCAGTGTTGTTTCAGAAAAATCTGTAGATGGGTGGCTCTGTTCGTGCAAAGCCTTTGGAGGCAGGATTAAATCCATCCCTGTATAATGAACCACTTAAACATGAGCCTAAGAAAAGCCTATATTTACTTTCTAGCTTGATAGAAATACAGGGTGGAATGGAATGGAATGGAATGGAATGGAATGGAATGGAATGGAATGGAATGGAATGGAATGGAATGGAATGGGATAGGGTAGACTGGAATGGAATGGAATGGAATGGAATGGGATAGGGTAGACTGGAATGGGATGGAATGGAATGGAACGGAACGGAACAGAACAGAACAGAATAGAATAGAATAGAATAGAATAGGAATAAGACTCTCAGTTGGAGTGGGCCAACAATGTCCATCTAGTACAGCTGTGTCACCAGTTCAGGGCTGACCAAAAGTCAAAGTGTGTAACCGAGGGCATTGTCCAAGTGTCTCCCAAACACTGACATGCCTGGGGCATTAACCACCTCTCTAGGAAAACTGTTCCAGTGTTTGACCAGCCTCTTGGTAAAGAAGTGCTTCTTAACGTACAATCAAAATGTCCCCTGGCACAGCTTTGAACCAATCACTTAGGTTCTGGACTGGATCTCAGGGAGAAGAGATCAGCACTGCTCTCTTCACCTCCCCTCTTCAGGAAGCTGTACAGAGCAAAGCTACTGGTTGGCTGACAGAAACCTGGGGGCTTCCTGCCTCATGCTGTGCTGGAGGTTTGGTTCTGTACCTACTCAGATCTTCTAAAAATTTTTTTCCTGGCAAGGGGCTTATTTGACAACTGACAAAAACAATCAAGTGACATTTTTGACTGTGCTCTATGAATAACTTCTCTGTTTATTATTCTCTCAAAATCTATAAGGAAACATCTGTATTAAAGAAGTATTTCTCAGACATAAATGTTTTACATATAAACCATATTTCATTTCTATGAATTATATTTTAATTCATATGAAAGCACTTGTTGCCATCATGTACTCACTTCTCTGGTGTTATCACAGTTTAAATGTTCCCTGAAGGCTTTGCACTGTGGCTGGTCTGCTTTGTGTCAGACTCAGGGCAATTATATGCCAGTTCTGGAGGCAGATAGTTGGCGCCTTAGAAGGAACTTTCACCTCCCTCTTCCCAGGTTATCCCAGGCAGAGTTTAACCTGTTTACATTTCTTTGCTAATTTAGTCTTTTACTTGCATAGAAAATTACTGCCAGGCATGCCTGAAAGAGCTGAACAAATTATCTTCAAAGGAAAATAAAACATTTTTGATCGTGTGACTGGTCTTTAAAATATGTTCCAGTGTATTTCAGATGGGAATGTGTGGCCAATGTGCAGTTCAAAGTTCATGAAACTTCTGGAATTCATGCATGTTCTTACAAAAAAATATTGTTGGGGTTTTTTTCCCTCTAAATACTTCTGATTGATGAATTAGACATCTCTCTCAGTCCTATCTCCGACAACATTGTGGCACAGAATTCAGCACTCATCTTGCTGTGGCTGTTAGCTTATCATTTTGTTTTGCTGGGGGATTTTCACTGGCCCTGGATCTCACTCTGAGCTGGAAGGAGGGCAGTTGGTCAGCAGGTTACCATTGGCATCTCCTCCTCCCAGCAGACCCTGGCACAGTGCTCTGAGCTGACTCCCAGCTCTCCCCCACCCCTGGGAGGGCAGTGCCCCTGGCAGGACTCAGCCACCACCCAAGGTGTAACTATCTGCGTGCCTCTATTTCATTCTTCTTTCTCCCCACCCATTTATTGCCAGACAGTAGAAAATGGTAAACTTAGCTTTTCTGATTCTGAGAAGAATCCTTTCTTCTAACATTACTGGATTTAGGAGCACTCATTTTTGACACCACAAATTACATGACTAAACTTGGTCTTCAGTAGGAATGCAGCACAGTTGTTCTACACAAGCTGTTGCAGACTTCCTTGATCACTTTAATTGGAGGACAGGAGGTCTTCAACATTTTAAATAGCTGACAGAAGTATCTGTTCTCAACCCCTTCCCTCTAGCTAAACCTGTGATGTGTCAAATCTGTCTCTAGGACACAGCCAGTGCTGTACTTTTGAACTTTTACCATATTATCCGCTCTGCTTTGCCCTAAGCTGGTTTTCTGGAAAATGAGATGGATTTTGCTTCTTGGCAAAAATAACTATATAGAGCTGGAAAATCCAAATGAACTGATACATCTTTTGTTAGAGCTACTTTATTACCGAGCAGTTTCTTTTCTTTTTTTCTTTGGATGTTGACAGTATAGGTGCAGTTGGTATATTTTCCCTATTTGGTTTTTATCATAAAGTCATCAAATAGTACCTCTTTTTATACCTGAGTAATTAATTTCAAAATAATATAATTTTTATTCCATGTTTTGGTTTTTTTATAGGAAATTAAAAATATTTTGGAAACAGATTTTTCAACTAATAATATGAATTATAGGAGCTGATAAATGTGAGATTAATAGCTAAGAAAACAATCATTTCAGATGGATAATTTAGATTTTTATCATTTATTAATCATAAAAAGTAAACCTGCTGTATAACTAATTTTAGTTTTATCAAGAAGATGAATTGTTCTAGCTAATGAATGTATAGATATTCTATGCCAAAGGCATTTGTAGGAATCTGTTAATCATTTAACTGTGTCATGGCATATGCTTTGTCTTCATAAAGCAATTAAAACATATAGCTTTCTCCACTGAAATGCATGTTGGTCTTCAGTGCCTACAGCAAATTAGGCCAGCATTTGTCTTAAAATACGCTTCAGAATTGCAGATACAGAAATTTATTGGGGATAATGTCTCTAGGTAGGGACCCTTGCCAGGCAGCCTGCTCCACTGCCATGTGAAGGAGGTGCTGTTTGCAGCATTTCAGGGAGCTGATACACACTGGTCACATAGGCTGAGTGGAGGGCTTGTGAATGGTCTCATCCTAATCAGCTAATCCTTCCCTGCTTGGGTGGAAATGTCGGCATAAACATGTGAAAATCTCTCTTCCATTTAGAAGCTTTGGGATGGGCCTATGTGTTACATGAAAATCATATAAGAAATTACCTCACTGGGACTTACTCTTGGCAAGGGTTTAGAGATGCTGCTGTAATACAAATAATGGTGCTGATTGCTGCTGGCCATTTTCCTGAGGTGGCGTATGCGGTTGAACCAAAGCTAGAGGTTACAGGGTAATAGTTGCACTCAGGGTTATTTTTAGTCCATCCTAGAAGAGACTGAGAAATTTTTAAAATGGATTTTTACATTTAAGGAAATTACAGCTTTCTGGAAAAACTTTCGAGCTATGACAAAAACCGGGAGACAAGAGGGTGTTTAAATTTGGAGACTGGATTTCTATATTCTGGTCATTCAAAGCTGTTTGCTGCATCTCCTTTCTTCCTTCTGGTGAGGTGAATGAAAGACAAGTGTGATTGTGTTTAGGTTTTTTTCACAGCATTGTCATAATTTCAAAGCAAATACGGATAGAGATAGAAACCCGACAGTGGATAAATCAAAAGACAACAGGCACTCAAATATTTAGCTCTAGCTAATCCAGCTCTAAACCGCATTTTGTTTGGCTGGTTAACGACCTGTATGGTGCTGTACCACCTATACTGTGTTATTTTATTTATATCTTTAATACATTATCGGTAGGCGACATTATGGGTAAAGCACTGTTGCTAAAAGAGAAGGAAAAATTATAGTTATTGCTATAATAAACAGCTTGAGAATATCTTTTTAAGAAGATTGCAGTGATACAAAAGGAAATAGCATGAGATTGCAACATCAATTATTTAGCACAATGTCGTTATATTCATTTTTTACCCTATTTCTTTTCTCAGAGGCAAAGTTCAGTCTTTGCAGCATCAGGTTTCTGGAGGCATGAAATGCCTGCTTGGGTCAAAAGTCCATAGCTTTCTGATGAACCAGGTCGTGAGACTAAGTGGGTGTGTGTCCTTGAATGGGTGAGGCAGAAGTTCTCCAGAGGTGGGGATGAGGGAGTGCCTGAGCGCTCCCAGCATCGCTCTTGTGTGTCTCAACCATCTATAGCTCTGCTGGACAGGAGAGGTGCCAGTGGCCTTAGGTTTTCTGGGACTTTGAGGAAAATAGTAATTTTAGGCCATCTTGCCCTAGTTTTAACAGGCTTCTGGGAATAAGAAAGGGAAAATGGATCTTTGTAAAGACTTAAAGAATGTTACTGGGAGGGAGGGGATGAAATCGGGTCCTTATGGAACACTGAACCTGGTTTATAAATGGAGTGAGGAAATGTAAGTCATTGTGCAATTCTAAATTTGGGACTTTTGTATGGATATTACTTAACTGAAGACAGAAACCTTTCCTGAAAAAGAAAATGTAATTGTGCTAGGCAGGTAGGAATGCTCAGGTTTCATTAGAAGTGAAACTAAAGGCAATAAGCAAACACAAGAGTAAAAATATTTTCTTTTTTCCTTCTTTACCCCTTCCTTTTAATTCTGTCTGCAAGTAAGACTTACTTCAGAAAATAAGGAGGTGCTACTAAGCATGCAGGTTGAGAACATCACACCTCTTGCTTATATTGACGTTTGGAAACAATGCAATGAACAATGCAATGAAAACTCAGCAAGAGTTTTCTGCTAACAAGTAAAATTTTCAGTGGCACAAACCTCATAAAAATAAACGATGTTTTATATAAATGCTGAGTGAATACACAGGAGCTGTGAATACAGTTAGGATAGCTGCCACTGCTTAAAGGTCAGTAAAGCATAGCATTAAACAGCACATTTTGTGCTCCAGGACACGTAACCCATGATAAATTTTATGCAGTACATTTCTGAAATATCTATGGACACATTTTCGTCAATAATTCACAATCCTTTAAAAGCTTTTTTTGCCTTTTGACAATCAATAGCAGGACATAGTGTCTATAAAAGTTGCTGGTACTGGACTTCCACAGTCAGTTTAATTGGAGGACAGATGATGCTGAACTCCTACAGCTGATACGTCCCCAAGCCCTTCCTTCCACCTAAACCTGTGACATGCAAGCCCAGTCGGCAGGATATGTGCAGGACCTTTAGCCAAGTGCTCTGACCATTTGCTCCAGGGGAGGTTTTTATTACTTGTTGTCTCCCTTTGCAAGGTGATGGGTTTCTAAAGCAAGTGTAGGAGGACTCAGAATGCATATTAGTGTGAGCTATTTAGTGGGAAATGTCATCCCTATGACACGATTTTTTCCTGCTTCTGTTTGCTAGTGTAAAGTCAGCAGAAGTAAATTAGCTGGCAGATTTCAATGGAGAATGTTACCTGCGTCCTCTGCCAGATAGCATGTGGAGTGCCAAATTAGAATTGATTTCTCAATAAAATTGAGTTCAGCCTCCTCAACATAATTTAAGACAGAATGACAAAATCTCTCTTACTCACTTTTTAGGTTTATTATTTTTGGTCAGTTTTGTTCCTGGATATTTTTGCTGCCCTAATTGCTTGTTATTATCTTTTTCCTCGAATCTTTTCCCTTGTCCAGGAAAGCAAAACTTCATCTGCTTTTATAAGCAATTGAGGAGTAAAGTAAAAGGGAAAGGACTTCTGTGCATCACCTCCCTTGCCTCTCATCACAATCCTAAGACTCTTCTGGCAGCCGAGCCAGGAGCACAAGTTCTCTCTCTGTGCTGTGACTCAGATGCTGAGAGCACAACAAGCTGTTTACAGTCCCATCCTCGTTTCTCCTTCCCACTCACAGCACGTTGCTTTGGGAACCACCAACCAACCTAATTAAAACAAATTTTTCCTATTGTGGGAGCAATTCCCCAAATACTCTGCCTCGCCAGAATCATGCTGTGTCTGCTCAGTTCGCTACCTCCATCCAGCTCCCAAAGATGCTCATCTTACTGTAAAGAAAATCAATGCCTTCTAATGTGGCATTAGTTCTTAAATTCAGCACATTTATCACATATACTTCTGCGGAACCTGAGGTAATATGTGGAAGTGAAAAAAATACCTTCTTTTTTAAAAGACTTGCAGAGTAAGTGGCTTCAGAAACATTAGCAGCGCCTGTTACATGACTGGGTAGAAAAGCTATTCAGAACTAAATAAAGCAGGGGTTTACGTGGGGAGGCACAGGTGGAAACACAAGATGGCAGCACTGTAAGGACTGCAAAAGATCTGGAAGTGTAACCACCACTTGGAATTTGCTGGCTTGGTTATTGCAGTAGAAAAGGCATTGCACCCATTTGTTATGCCTAGCCCAGGCTTACAGCCTTGCAAGGACAGCAAGATTTCAAAATACTGTGATGACTGTCCTCTTTCTTCAATGACCAGGACCTATTTCTCACCCCATGTGAACTCCAGCAGGAGAGGTCAGTGAGGTTGCATGGCTGTGGCTGTTCAGATCAGTCTTCCAGAGCACTGAAATTTTCCATCCCTCAGCTCGTTCTCCAGAAATCAAAATATAACATGGCTTCAGAAAGCACAAGCGTTCATCTGCTGTCACTTGGTGTCTGTAGTGTCTAGGGTGGAATGGTGTATGTTTCTGCCAGCACTGTTTTAGCAAAGACAGAGTTTACAAGGAGTGCTGAGCAGCATAGTAGGTCGGTTGGTGGCATTCCTAAAAATACTTATCTTTTCAGCTGTTCAGCTTTTCAGCTTTTTGTCCCTGCCTTCTAGTTCCACCATTTTCTAGCTTTATTTTTCCATCAGAATGCCTGGACCAGCCATCCCTCTTTTGCCCATTTTTTGGAGAGCTTCATGCAAATTCTCCCTGGCTGTGTACGTAAGAACATGACTCCACTCCTTACTTTTTTTTCTTCATGTGAGATTTGTAGTTCCTGGAGTATTCAGTGTCCTTTCTGTTCTTTAATAATCCAAACCATACTGGTATGCAGCTGTGCCCCATGCTAGGCTCTTCTTTCTTTCTCCCCTCGCACCTCATATGCTGTGGTTCTAGATCTCTCTGCTCCCACCTGTATCCTGTTTATTTTTCTCTATCTGCATAAGCACACCTAGAGCATAAATCCTGCTTTACAGATATTTATTACTCAATCTTTAAAAGGACTGGAAATACATAACACTTTTTGCTACATTTTACTGATTTGTGGAACAGATTTTTCTAGTGAGAGCCAGAAATAAACTCCATTGATACCACATGGTGCAATGTAGGTATCAAGCCACCAAGTGGCTGCCATAACTTCTGGAGAGAGTAAGTGCTCAGGCTGTGAGCTCTCAGGCATTAGAGAGCAGTAGCAAACACTGGGCCATATGCTTAATTTTAAGTATGCCCGCAGTTGAGTGCAGATGGGTTAGACTAGTGATTCATCTTCATCATATTCTAAACTGCCCATGGGTTGGTGGAGTTTCTGAATTACTTGCACTCCCCGGTCAAAAGCTGTAATGGAGTAGAAAGTGACATAACTGAAATGCTGTCTAACTAAATGAAGGACTTTTGTTGGGGTGGAGTGCTTCTGTTTCCAGCTGTTTCCAGAAAATGGGAGTGAGAATTTAATTGGAAGGGCTGTTTGTCTCTCCTTGAGTGTATATGCAGACTGGCTGGTGGATCAGGTGGATGATGGCTGTGCTTTCTAGGACTGCTGTTGTTCAAGAACAAGATAATCATCTCAGGTGAAAGGGCTGAGATGTAAGGGCTGAAATGGAAGAGTACTCATCCACTTCTGGAAGATGCTGTAGCAGAAATCTTTATGCTTCCCAGGGCCCGGTTCTTTTGTCCAAGATCTCCCTTAATTGCTTCAGTCAGAGGATAGAAGGGGCCAGATGTTGGTGTAGTATATCCATTAGCAGGCTCAGAGTTCCCCTCATCCCTATGGATTTGGTCCTGAGATCTCTCCTGAATACAGGCACAGGTTTGAGACTTGCCCTGCTTTCATTCTTTCCTTGCTGGCTGGAGAGAATAAATGGATTAACTAACACTTTTGAGAGGAGTCTTCCTGGCAGTTGTTGAGTCTCAAAATGTCGATTCTCAAGGCTGACTTCACAAGGGATTTAGTCCTATCTTTTGCCAGCAGGTTGAAATTACCCTCTATGTTTATTGTATTTAAAAAAAGAGAGAAAGGAAAAGAATAAAAACACATTCAAGAGAACAGGGATTTGTAAAGGTGGGTTTTGGTGACTGAGAGCTTATCCCATAGAGTGTGTATAGTGGAATGTGTAGGGTACAGCAACAGAGAAAATGAAAAGTGCTAGGTCATCCCGTCCTCTTCTCAGGCATACACGTATCCCCTTGGTAGTGCAGGTTTATTTGCAGGAATGCTTTGTCCCTGAGTCACGCTGGCTGGGGAGAGGCTGTTACATATGCAAAAAGGAAAAGAAGATATACTTGGGTGCTTTGTCTTCTAGAATTTTCACCAATTCCCCAAACTAGCTATTTTTGGTGAATAGGCTTGAACATGTCAAGCAGTATATACACCATGTGCTATGTGTTTTTATTATTTAGTGTTTTATTTACTATTAATGTATTTTTTAGTAAGTATTGGGATTTTCAACACTTCCTTTGGGAAGCTATTGTACATGCTGATAGATTTCACTGTCAGAGTTTTTAGTGACAGCTTGTATTTTCCTCTCCTTAATTGCTGCCTGTTACTTCTTCTTGTGTCCTCTTGTACCTAATTATAAATGTTAAAACGTCAATTTAGGAAAAATATCAGGGGAGGTTTCACAAGGGTCAGTGCTGATCACAAAATTGTTTAATACTTTCCTAAACAATATATAGAGCAATACAATTTGCAGATGATACCAAATTAAGAGGGATCATAAACACAGTGGAAGGCAGAGAGAGAGAGAGAGATAACAAAAGGATATTGAGAGTTTAAAGAACTGTGCAAAAATTAACAAGATGAGATTTAATTTAGATAAAATACAAGGTCATACACTATGGGAGAAAAATACCAACTACATAATGGAAGATGCTGGTTGGAAAACAGCAATAATGGTGATATATTTTACATTTATGTAGCTTCTTTCATCTTACAGAGTCCCAAAGAGCTTTACAAATTATATAAATTAATATAGAAACTACACATAAGGATTATCTTATTCTCCACGGAGACACCTCCTGTGTTGGTGCAGAATATAACAGCTATTCAGCTGAACTCTGCAGTGATGTGTAACAGTTCAGGACAAAATATTACAGGTCCCCTTGAAATGGCAGTAAAAGTTAACAGAAGCCAGAATTTGTGCAGCAGGGCTGCTTAAAACTGTTCCTCTGATGAAAACTGCCAGGGCTTTTTTTTTCTAAAAGCTGCAGATGATCGAGATCTCAGTTTTACATCTGTCTTTACTGCAGTAATGCAGAGATGAACCCACTGACTACTGGTGGACACTGGGTGCAGGAGTATCTCATTGTGTGAGACAGTTGGGAAAAGGCATGAGGTTTTTTACTGGAATAAACAAATACATATGACCTGTTCATTAAAGAACATTATCTGTAGTTAGTTGAGGGCTATTCATTTTCATATGAATAGGGAAGCTTAACTGGAGGGTGTATGAAATGGGTGATGGGAAGAGAAGACACTTCAACTGATGGTTGTGGGATCTGGCCAAAAGGGAGTCATGAAGAAGATGGAAAATGTAAGTGATAACAGAGTAGAACAAGGTGGTATGGGACTAGTAACACAAGGAGGTAACAGTCTTGGAGAGGCCAGGGTTAGTTTCTGTAATGGCTCTGGTGTTGCTCACCATGTGCACGTTTTCCAGTGAAGATACTTTAAATTGTGGCATATCAGAAAGGCACAGCAGAATTTGGAAGAATACTGTCTTATTTGGTGTCTGTCCTGCTAGGTCTAGGCAGTATTACAAAGGTGGACAGAGGCTTTGAATTTACTCGCCTCTGATATGTTTGTGTCTTACAGGAGAGATACACTTGTGTGTAGGGTGTCTCTTCAGAAGCTGATGCTATGTTATTTTCTGACAGTCCCATGTCATCACAGAGTGGCTGGTGGCACAGGGTTCCCAGTGGGATGGGGGGATCTGCGCTCTCAGTGCTTGCCAGCCCTAACACACATGTGCTAAGGTGATCTCCAGAGGGACAGATGGTAAGGACCGTGTGACCTAGAGGGGCCTGGTGAATACAGTGTGCTCATCCTGCTCTCTGGGGAACCAGAAGTCTTTGCAGGACCCATGTCTGATACCCCTGATGCAAACTGCAAAACCAGGTCGTTCCCTAGGTGACAACCAGTTCCATATGTCTTACCAAGGGATGGCTCTTGAATTGGGAATGTCTCAGAGCCATTTCAGGGATTGTGTTTGTTGTGGGTTGACTGTGGCTGGATGTCAGGTATCACTTTCCTCCTCAGCTGGACAAAGACTCCCAGGTCAAGATAAGAACGGGTATTACTGTCAAGGGCAAAACAGACTCAAAGTGGGGAAATTAGCCTAATTTATTATCAAATCATTCAGAGTAGGATAATGTGAAGTAAAAGCAAATCTTAAAACCAACCTCTCCGCACCCCTTCCTTCTTCCTGGGATTGAATTCAGTCCCAGATTCTTCACCTCATCCCCACAGTGGCACGGGGGGCAGGGAATGGGGGTTGTGGTGAGTTCATCAGACATATTTCTCTGCTGCTCCTTCCTCTTCAGGGGGAAGACTCCTCACACTCCACCCTGGGGCACAGCTGCTTCACCATGGGCTGCACCACAGGCTGCAGGGGAATCTTCTCTGGTGCCCGGAGCTCTTCCTCCCACTCCTTCGTCACTGACCTGGGTGTCTGCAGAGCTCTTTCTCACACATATTCTCACTTGCCTTCCCATTGCTGTTGGACAGCAGTTTTTACCCTCTTCTTAACTATGTTACGTCAAAGGTGCTACAACTGTTGCTGGTGGGCTTGGCTTTGGTCAGCAGTGGGTCCCTCCTGGAGCCAGCTGGTACTGGCCCTGTGGGATGTGGGAGAAGCTTCAGAAAGCACAAGCGCTCATCTGCTGTCACTTGGTGTCTGTAGTGTCTAGGGTGGAATGGTGTATGTTTCTGCCAATGCTGTTTTAGCAAAGACAGAGTTTACAAGGAGTGCTGAGCAGCACAGTAGGTTGGTGGTGTTCCTGGCTGCATTTCAGAACAGGCAGCCCTGTAGCCCCTCTGGCCACAAAAACTTGGTCAAGCAACCCCCATACAACTTCATCCTTGCAGGAAGGCCTTTTTAATAGGAATGGTCTGTGTGTGCATGTGCATGTCTCACTGAGTCTAGGTTTAGTGCTTTTACCTACTGGTCCAAATTGAAAATTAATTTGTTGAATTTGCCTCTCTGCTTTGTTTTTCTCTGTAAAGCCATGTGGTAACATGTGGCTAAAGGGCAGAGGAATGAGGAAGGGCAATTTTCTGACAAGATTCTGCAGTGTCTGTTTGAAGCTGTGTATCTTTAATCTGCTAGTTTTGATTTTTCTCTTCTGCTCAGCAAAAAAAATAGAAGTTCTCTTCTTCCCCTCCCACCCACTTAAATATTTTCTGTGCTCATTTGGCTCCTACACTCTTGAGACACAGCTAGGTGCTTGAATGTGCAACTCCCTGTCCTTTATGACCATGCAAAGTGAATTTGACATTTGAGTTTTGGAGTTTTTACATTTAGAGTCCAGCAGTTGCATAATATTTTTGGTGAGCATCACTAGTGTGGCCAGCTGCTACCACAGACATGCCTAGAGGATAGAACTCACAGGGTCTGATTTGCCACCAGCCTGCCCCTTGTGCCACGACTTGTAGCTGTGCAAACTGCCACCATTGTCCTTCTGCAGCAGTTTCACATCCATTTTGTGCAGGGATGACTGACTATAGAGGATGCAAGCTGGTGGAAAATTCACCTTGTGTTTTCTGCTCCATCTTAACCAAGGCATGAACCAGCACCCTCATGGTCTGTTGACTGTAAATCTCTTACTTTTAGATGAGCCTTGTAAGAAGGAGCATTGCCATGACTAAGCTAGTGTGAATCACACTAAGCTTACCTCAGCTAAAATAAACTCCCTTTTTCCTTCTCAATACAGAGAATTCCTTCCTCCTACTGGTGGGGTGTTTGTCTCTCTGCAGCTTGGCCAGTAGCATCTCCGTGATGCCAGGATCCAGAAGGGTTAGGAACATTGTGCTTTGGGGTTACTACTCCTATCCACTGCAGGAATGCTGGCTTTGAGCAAAAAGAATTCTCAACAGTGGGTTTCAAATAAGTGATCTTGGGAAAGAGGGTCTGGGAACTAGTGTGTTAAGCTTTTAAAGTGTATTAGTTCTGGATTCAAAATCCTTGCAGCTATGTCTGTGTATGGGGTAGCTCAAGGTTTGTTCAGTTTTGGAAAGAGCAAACATCACCTTTAAAACCTAAAATGTGCTCTTGAAGATCTTTTGAGGGAGCTGTCAAACCAGCATCTCATTTGCTTTTTATTACATCTGAGCAGTAGTTAAAACTGGAAAGGGAAGAAACCAAGCAGCTGAAGGACAGACTTTCTCTCCCCTGGTGCTGTAGAAGTGCGTGCTTCAGTCTTCTGCCATTTTGCTTGAGAGAGCTGGAGCACTTGAGTTATGGTGACATCTATTAGAATTCAATTAGTGGTAGTTCACTGACCCAAATTAACATTCTTTGTTAAGCTCAAGTCAGTGTATATGTATGCTATTTCCAGGCCAAACGGACCTGCATAGAAAAGAGATTCTGAATCTCTGAGCTTGCTGGCAGTGTCTTAGTAACTGGATTCAGAGCACAAGCTTATCTAATGCCAGTGCTTTAGGCTGGCTAATAGAATTGCACATGTGTGTGGTTTGTAATTAAACTGTGCAGAGCTCTGACTCGAGTTGAGTGGGGAGAAGAAGGACAGTGGAGGACATGCTAGGGCCTTCCCTGCAGTCTTTCGGGTCCTCTCCACCATCCTGGGGAAGAGGCAGCCGCTGGGATGTGCTGGAGGTGGTGGATCTCCACTGGGAAAGGCATTCAGGCATGTGTGGCGAGTTGGAATGTTTCTCTCTCACTTCACTTCTTATTTCAAGTCTTTTACAGGCTCCAGACAGCATCAAGTTTGCCCAGGTCCTAGACAGGATGTTGTTGGCTTTGGTGCTGGGGCTGTATTAACCCACTTCTCTCCTTCACTAAACCTTTCAGGTGCCCAGTGCATGGATTGCTGGGTTTGTCCAACTGACTTTGGCAGTGCCTTGCATTGTCAGGCCTGACTGTCACAGAAATAATGCCACTGCAGTGAGGAATGCTGTTCAGCATCAGGAGAGGAAACTGAAGGAGATTCCCACTGTTGCTTTATCATGGTCTATCTGTTCAGTGACTTGAAATATTTCAGAGCTGTCCATGTGGCTGTGGTTTCCCTACAGTTTATTTTTTTGGTTTAGAAAACTCTCTGTATAGTATTTACCTATGTTTGCAACTTAGGTTTGGGGTTTTTTCATGTGCTTGTATGGCTTGATCCTTCTAAGAATGAGTGAATAGCTGACTACATCCAGCTATGATTTTAGTTGAAAAGGAAACATGACTTATTAGCAAACAGTGGTTAATGATTGATTTTTTAAGGGGGAAAAAGTCTTTTTAAAATATTTTTTCACAGACTCTACTTCAATGCTGACATTTACACTGAGACATTGGGCAGAGACTTGTTAGTCTGGATCTGTTCCCATGTGTCACTTTAACTAGTTTAAACTGTCACCAAGCATCTTAGAATAGTCATCTTCACGTGTCTTGCGGATATCAGTCATTATAGTTCACATTTTCATTTTAATGGCGACTGATGTAGATGTCAAGAAGTGTTGAGGCATTTGCACATTAAACTTACAGATATTTTCTCTTATTTAATAGGGTTTTGTCTCAAGATACAGTTAACTATTATAAGACTAAATTACTCCTTGAGCAAGTGAATGTTTCCCTTGTGTGTGGATTTGAATTTGATCCACAGAGAGCAAGTTCTTTTTCTGATACAGTGATTTTCCTTCATTATTTGTGCCTGTTTTCTGTTTGGTAACTTGGATATACATATTTCAAATTTAAATACACCAATCCCTATGGAAAAACAGCTAAACACATGTCAGCATCTGTAGAGAACATCTTTCTGATTATGACTGTGCCCAGTACAAGGTAAAACTTCAGAACATCTCTTTTCAATATACTTGAAGGCATTTACTTATCCAGCAGTGCAGATGATGCTTGAAATGCTGAATAATAATTGTTGAGAGCCAAGGTAAACATCGGTGCAAATGTGAAAGTGGACACAGGCATTAAAGTCTGTGTGAGTTGCACTACTTGAATAGACATGTGGTAACATTTGCATATGCAAACCCCGTTTTACCTCTGAAATGATCACCTAATATGCTTTACTTGCCTGTGTAGGTATTGGGAGCAGAGGGTAGGGCAGCTGGTTGCAGAGGTGAAGCATCATACTGTAAACTCAAATTCCTGCTGGCCCTGCTTGGGAGTAATGGAATATGCCTTGTAGCCTCGTAGTTCCAACCTTTAAGACACTTAATTACATTTTGGTCGCCTTAAGCCCTACCTGTATGGAATACAAAACCTCTGTCCTACTCAAAACAGTTTGTTCAGCCTTCAAAATCGTCTGTAGGTTCTGGTGCCATGTTGCAGTTTAGGGACAACATGTTTTTGCTGAAAACAACCATGCAGCCCAAATCAGTGTTGAATTCAGCTGTGCTTTTTTTAATATATGTGGATACTTTGGAAAAACGTGCATCTGATTTCTCCCTGAAATGTGCAGACCTGCAAGTTTAGTTGTGGTGTAGTGATCAAAGGGCCTTGCTGCAGCAGCCAGGGTTTTTGTGGGTTTCAGTGCTGGACAGAGGGACTGGGGGAGATCTGCTCACCTGTTCAGTCACTTTGAGATTCTCTCTGAGTTGATGTTGGAGAATTGGGCTGCCAAGGCACTCCAGGGACTGAATGCCTCTGTAGTGCTTTCTGCATGCCCACAGCCTCTGAGGGGCAGCCTGTGCCTTGGTAGCCAGAGGAAACCAGCAGAGAGGAGGTTAGGGTGGAACTATGAGGAAGCTGTAAACATGGGGAAGCAATAAGCTTGTTGAGAAGTGTGGTGGGTGTCAGTACCAGTTCACCATCAGTTTAGCCCTTTCCAGTGTTTTGTAGGCATCATAGCCAAAGAGAATTTTAAGTGATACTATTGGGCTGGAACACATCTCTGACTGAATCTCCCTTGATGCTTTTGTTGGAACCTTAACTGTGCAAAACCCCACAACATTAGTGATGAGCTGTGGTTTTGTGGGTTTTTTTTAGTTTTGTTTTTGTTTGTTTACTTGTTTTTGGTGTGGGTTGTTTGTGGGATTTTTTTTTCTTTTTTTCTCTGATATCAAATAGTCATATTTCTCTCCATCTTTTTAGGATTAAAGTAAAAATAGGTCTTGCTGCAGTGACAGCATCATTCACAGACTGTAGCTGACCATTTCACTCAGCAGTACCACATTAGCTCTCTCTTCAAACCTCAGTTTCTTCTAAACTTGGCTGATCCACCTCAAAAGCTGTGAAAGCCTCCTGCTCCTGTTTCAGCTTTTTCTGAGCTATTTACTGCTTTACTGCTGCCATCTGGTACGGGATCCCTTTCATCTGTGGATTCCCCATTTCTCTTCTGATCAGTGCTAGCAGCCAAAATTCAAATCTGCAGTTGGAGATTTCAGTCCTCCTGTTGTACCCTCTCCTCTTCTGAGGCAAGGGCAGAAGACCTCTCTGCCATAGGTTTCTGTTTGACCTACATGTAGATCCTTGGCCAGTGGCATGGCTGGCCATGTACTTGACCATAAAATGAAGGCATTTGGAAAGCCTTGAAAATGTTTCTTTTTAAAGAGCCTATATACTAATTTGTTTTTGTTTTTCTTGCATTATGGTTTAATTAGGGATGAATTTTGCTTTCTTCATAAATGCAGCATCTTACATGCTTTTGTCTCCATTTCTCATACCTATTCATATTCCCATCAATAGAGAAAAAGTTGAAATTTTAAATTAGTGTAATTGATGTTCTTTGCAAGATATTTCTTCTCCCAGTTTCAGTCCAGTTTGGAATATGCAACAATAAAGCAAACACATTTCTGGGGCAGAATATTATTTTTGTTGGATTTACGTGTGATATTAAAAAAATCACTGTCCATAGAGTAGTAGAAATAGAGTAGTAGTAGAAATAACATTTTAGTTCTCTGTTGGCTACATTCTCTTCAAGGGTCGATACAAAGTGGCATTTGCTCCGTGATGCAGAAAATAATCTGTTAAAGAAAAAAGATACATACATCTGTAATTTACAAAAAAAAAGTGCCTTTAGACTAGGAAAGAATGTATGTGGCACTCAGACCAGAGAAGAATTAATAAAATGTTGAGAAAGTTTTACATGAAAAGTAAAATAAGAGAGAAGCACTCAGCTTCCTTCATCATCAAAAACCTCAGCAATAATGGAATAGTTCATGCATTTTGTTGCTTTACTTGAGTTCAAAGTTCTCTTTAGAATTCAGTTTTTGCACCGAAGTTCAACAGTCTCAAGAGCGTTTTAATACCTTGCACTGTAATTAGTCTGCATTTTAAGTTTAGTAGTGACCTGACTAATGTACTCTTAAGAGGCTTTATTTGGAAAAAAGTCAATATATGAAGCCAATAGAGCTCTTGAGAGTTTGTGCCACATACACATTCACAAATAGAAAATCATGTTATCAATTTTCATTTGACTTTTAATCAATTACAGTGACAAAGAGATGATTTGAAGTCAATTTTCTGTTGGTGCTAAATTAGTGTTTGATCACAGATGTTTACTCTGGTGACTGCTTTCTTTTGCAAAAGCCTTGTAAACTAAGATGCATAGATTGATGCTTCTCATTTTCAGGTGATTAGCAGATTTTTCTCTTATTTTGCTGCTTTTAGCAGCATGAGAGATATGCTTCTTCTGGGATATGATTGTGTGCAAACCTCTTAAGCTAAACATGGAATTTAGTAATGAAGCCTGGCATTGACTTAGAAGTGCAGCTCTTTGAATAGAGATGCTCCTTCTCAGTGATCCAGCCCTAAATCAGTTCTCCAAAAAGGAGACTCCTCCATCCCATCTGTTTAGATTTGTAAAATTCATGCTAACAATAGCTTTTGACCAAAAGAACATTTTGCTTCCGACTTAATATTAAGGAACAGAAGGCAAAGGAGAAAAGGAGAAAAAGCTACAAAAATAAATGTGAAAAATAAGAAGCAAGAGTTCTTTTCAAGAGTCAGAGAATCAATCTTGAAAGCATTTCTATTTTTTTATGCCCCTTCTTTATTTATCAGCTGTTTAAAATAGATAGGCCAAGACTTTTCATTCTCTATTCATAGAAGAGCGATTCCTGAGACCACATAGCAGGCACATATGGAAAACTACTCTGTCTTCTTTTGGAGTCCCCAGATGGAATTCAGAATGTTGGTTTGATGCTTAAATTCGCATAAACCCAAGCTAAAGACCATATTTTGAAGTGGTCAATGTCCTCAAATGCAGCCAGTGCAGTTCTTACTTAAATTCTGGTATGAGTTGCCAGAGAGCAGGTGCTAAATGTTGGAATTTTTCATTCATTTGAAATCTGTGTGTCATGCTAAGAGATGCAGGACACTGAACATCACTGAGAATCCAGCCGTAGAAAAACACTGCGTAAAATGCAAACCATAGCACACAACCCAAACCCATCATACAAATCAGCCTAAATCATCAAAGCAATAGATCAAACAAATGCCTCAAAATTCCGTCTCTCTCTCCTGTCATTCTCTTCAAATGCTTTGCATAATACCCTGAAGATCAGCAAACAGATTTTGCCTGGTATGCAGTAAAGTGAGGACTGAATTTTACTGAGGGACCACGGAATAAAAGAACCCGCCAGAAACCTTGTCTGTGCTGAACTGAAGTTGTAATACTTGTACAAAGAGAATATAGAGGGTTTTTTTCAGTTAGATTTTGGTAGTTTGTTGTTAATTGTACATAAGACTCAATGGTTTAACAACCTCTTCCATTGATAATCCCTGAGTCATGACTATGTAGCTTGAAAACCACAGGTCATATTCTGAGTCTGAAAATTGATAGTTCTGATAAATACATTTTTAATGCCTCATAAAAAAATCTACTTCATGAAAATATTAAAGGATTAAGTCCCTTGAATTGGCAACCCCAAATAACGTATTACTTCCCCTCTCATAACAAAAGGAAATAGTAAAGAAAATTGTAAAGGAGGAAATAAAGCAGGAAAATGGGCAGATAATTGCTCATTTTTTGTTGAAAATATGGAATAATTCTACATGTCTGAGAATTGCTTGCTCTTTTTTTAAAGCAAGACCCTACTTTTAACAATATACACAGGAAACTTTCCATCAGTAATACTGGGATTTGATATGAGAGAAAGGCTATGTCTTCTGCTCATGTACAACGGCAGCAAAATATCACAGATGTGACCCTGTATCCTGCACCAGCTTTTTGGGAAGGAGATGGAGTACTGGGGGAGTTAACAAAAAGTGACCAGACTCACTTGTTTGACTTGCTCTGTATAAGAGGTGGGCAAACTCCTCACTGGCAGAAGTGGGAAGGTTAGTCTCCGTTAAACCCAGTTTTTCCCTTGGCTGCAAAGGAGGAGGGTGACCCTGGGGCAGGACAGCAGAGGTGGGTAGTCTCAGGGGTGGGTGCTGGTGAGCCTTGGTGGTGGAGGCTTTGCCGCCTGGAGTGCCACATGCCAGAACTCACAGGAACCAGCTTGACCTAGTTTGAACCCCATAATTTAACAAAAACAAAACAAAAAACCCCCAAAATCCAAAAAACCCCAAAAAATCTGCTGTCAGTGTGCCATACACTGAAAGACTAAAGGGGGGATTTAGCAGTAGGCCTTGGTGCTTACACTGGTGTGCCATGATGAGCCCCTGGCATCAGCTCTCCTGGTGGGCTGAAGCATCATCCAGCATGGAGCGCTTAGTGCAGATCAACTATTAACTCCCCAACAAGGAGAAATATTGTGACTCTTAATAATGATGCTAAAACTGCAGCTGTAGCTCTGGTGTTTACTTTGGCGAGTGCATAGACCCTTTGAAGTTTCCTGCAGTATCTCTAAATTCAGTACATTAGCATATGCAAATTATCCAATTGTGTATGACCTGCTTTTTTTAGTCATTCATAAAAAGTCACCTTAGTGAATGGTGATAGTAAAGTTCAATATTTGAAAGACAGTGCCTTCAGACTGTACGAAACACATTGCCTGGGTCATATCTGTGCCTTGATTGTCTAAGAATAGAAGCTGGGGAGCTGATCAGATCTTTTGTGCAATGCTGGTTTTATTTTACAAGCCTCCCTTTCAATGCAAGGCCAACATACTCTATTTACCTCCTCTATTACATTGTTTTCTTACAGCATTTCCCCAGATTTTTGTGTTTAATAGGATAATCTGAGGATCTGATTCACTTCCTGCTTGATGTGAATACCTTTCTCTTGATTTTTAATCTCACTTTCCATTAAAATAAATATGGACTATTAGTATCTCAGGAGGAGAAATGGAACCTGGATTATTGGGGGTGTTTGGCTCCAGTTGTGTTTTGCAGGTTAACATGTCTTTTGGGAAATCATATGTGGCAACTCTGTCTCCAATAATTGTTCAGCAGAAGATAATGCTTCCAGTGCAGTCTGCTTGTGGTCCAGGGTTTTCTGCAAGAGCGAATAAAAGCTGCTTGCCTTGTCTTACTTTCTTCTCCTTTACTACAGGAGGGAGTGCTCCCAGTGATATCCAGAAGGGCTCTTTTTCACTGTCCTTTCTTCTGTTTTCCATTTGTCTTGTCAGTTTTGGACTAGAACATGAAGAATGGGTTAGGCAGTCAGGTTGAATTTGCTGTATTGGGAAGGGCCTGGTTTAGACTAGAGAGAATTAAGGGCTATGTAAAACTTCAGAAAAAATGTCATCATGCATGAACCTATAAATCTCTAAGTATCGAATGAGCTTTATATATGATAATACTTAGCAGGAGAGGAAAGGACATTTAAATGCTGTCAGAAATTAATGATGAAGGATGCGTGGAAAGCTTCACAACAGAAAGGTATCGCATTCTTTGCTGCTTCATTTTGTATTAGAACAAATATTCAAACCAAATTTAGCTGGTGTGATGTGGAGGCAGCATGGCTTCAGCATTTCTTCAGCATTTCCCTCAGGATTGACCCTTTCCAGTTGGCTTTGTTGCTGTTACTGAGGTGATGAACCACTTGCTCCATGCTGGAAACTGGCCAGGGACAGAGGTAGAGAAGGATGCTGCATGGAAAGGTACTGGTCCTGGGAGGGACAAAGAGTGACCCAGAACTCCTCTGTAGCACAGCTCTGTATGTTCATGTTTCCTCTGCAGCTGGAATTAATTCTCACCCACCTTTCCAGTGGGTAGTGAGGGACCCTTCACGGCAATCAGATCTGTAGTGAGGCTTCTGTGTGCTTGCCCCTCTTAGCAGCCTGGCACTTAAGAAAGCAGTATTTAACTTGAAAAATGGTTTACTTTATAGAATTTCCAACCAGCATAATGTTTATTAAAACAGCCATAAAGTTCCCTGCGTACCACATGAAATTCAGCTTGATAATGATAGTGCTGCTATTGTGATTATGTAAGCATAAAGCAGATGATTTACAAAGAAATAAATTCAAATAACACTGTGCAAGAAATACGGGTCTCAAAAGCTAATGCTGGGGTTGGTACAGGGACCAACGGGCTGGACAAACTTTCAGCCTCAGGTTCCTTGACTGAATTTAAGGTGAATCAGTTACCATGATCCAGTGGCTTTGTGGCAGTTTGGATAAAATGAAGTTATGGTCTTAAGTCCATTTCCTCCTGTACCTGTAGCACCAACAAAACAGTCTTCAGCAGAAGCCTCTGAAGGGATGTTTAGCATGAAACAGGGATTGAATTTCTCCCCTTGCATCAGGGACACTGTTCACAGGCACAGAGAGAGATGTCTGATTAGTCCTCTGTAGTTCCCTGGGTACATTTGGTTGTGAGACCTAGGATTGCCATTCCCACAGGAAGCCAGAAAGCTGTGAGACCACATGGGAAGGGTTGAAATGGCACCAGGGATGATTGCCAAAGAATTTTCAAAACACTGGGTGGTACAGCTAGGGATTGAGATTGGAGATATTAAATGCTTTTAAAATGACCGTTTCACATTTTTTTAGTGCCATTTTATTGTATTTTCATTACAAAAAGTAAAAGGTCAATATCCTGGCAGGACATTGCATTGCCAATCCTGGGCTCTTCAGGGCTCCATCTCTAGCTGTTTATTGCTTTCAGTTTTATCTCCTGCTGAAATTCACGTGAGAGCAAATAGTCACATCCCGGGTAAAAGTTAGATGTAGCACATGCCATGGTGAATGGATGCCTTTTAATTTTGGAGCTTACATCAATCACATGAATTTTATTTGGACTAGCATGTGTGTTTGGAGCAAGCAAGCCATGAATATTTAAAAGGATGGACCATAGATGAGAAACCTTCAGTGGCTGACACTCTAACAGGTATTGCTCATACCACAGCATTTCCACAGCACTGCAACTGAACCAGTAATGGCTTACCCTTGTAAGCCAAATAAGTTGTGCTAGGTTAGTTATATGCAAATATTACACAGCCTTTCGTTCTTCACTCTGGTTTATTAATACCCTACTTTCTTAATCCTCACTCCTCTTCCACTTTTAAATATGCTGTCTTTCCACCCTCACCGGAGAAGGTGTGCCCAGGTGCTAACATGGGATAAATGTCCAGCTGAGGGTTGGGTCCTGAGCAGAAGTTTCCTGCTTTGCCATGCAGGGCCCGGCCACATCCCTTGAGGACCAACAAACCCCCAGATCTACTGTCACCATTTTCCTGGGGGACATGCAGGTTGTTTCATGGTGGACACAGTCATCTGGGGAAAGAGTCTTGCTGTGTCTTGGCACAAAAAACAATGAGGTGTGTTTCCACATAGCCACGAGCAGAAGGTACATCAAAATAGCTTGCAGCTAGAGATGTCATGCTAGAGCTGTGCTATGGAGCTCAGATGTGATTGTCAACAACCCAAGCTGACCTTCAGCATACAGACATAGCCCAAATAGCTAATAAATCCAATAAGCTCTCTATGCCATCTGAAGCATCCTAATCCCAGGTTTTCCTTGCCTTTTCCTTTTTTATTTTTAAAGCATTTTTGTGACGAGTTAGTTTTGCTCTCTGATTTTGCTGAACCACTGCTTCAACAACTACTTCACCCTGTACCATATGCACTGTATTTTTCTTAGATGCTCTGCCTGTAACTGTGTGCAGGAGAAAATAACCATCTGTTAAAGGCTGAGGTATTAGACAGAGGGAGAGACAGCTTTAAATAGGTATTACAGGCATGTCAAATTAAGTTAAACAGAGAAGATTAGACAAAAAAAGTCCCAGGAAAATCTGGGTGACATTTTATTCTTGTCAAAACATGAAACATTGTAAGAGGAGGAGTGGAAGAAAAAGGCTATTTAATCTCAGAATCTCCCATTCTAGTTAGATAGCTGTTGTATTCTCAAAATACAATGATTTAACCATGACATGAAGATGATGATGTGCAATCGACTGTATCAACAGTTTCACAGATGTTTATTTGAAGTTTAATGTTAATGAAATGCAGAGATGCGCCTTGTAGGTTCTTGGTTTAGTTTTTGGGTTTTTATTTTGGTTTGTTTTTTTCTCTCATCAAGTCCCGGTTTTCACATTTAGTGTTTCTAATAGTGGAATTAATTTATCTGATTTAGTACCTGAACAAGAGTCTTCAGAAAGTGATTTAATGAATGACGGCAGAAGGAATTCTGTTTCTGAGGGGGGCCAGGACAGAACAAGCAGCAGAGAGGTTTAAAATGAGTGAGCCTGTAGGACAAAAGATTTCTTTTGGGGTCTGTTGGAAAATCTTACGCTGCAGCTTACAGCCTGGCAGGTTTAAACTCCCTTGTCACCAGGACTGAATTTATCATTATTAAAAGTACTAAGTAACATTGCTGAGCGAGATAATTGCAGGCTCCATACTTTAAGGAAACAAACTGAGAAAAAGACTATTTACATACACTAAGAACATGCACAGATTAGCTTCAGCTGGCCTGTTTATACTGTCAGCCTGTATTATATAGGAGACTAGTTAAATGTACATAAATATTAGGCATAACAAATATTTGGCAGTTTCTCTGTCCTTGTGTTATGCTCCATGTAGCCCATTACAGCGCATGCCTGGGAAGGCTGGTGACACACCTATTTAACTCCTTTAGGTCACCTGGGGTAAGAGACTGCCCAAGCAAAATGGTTTCTTAATAAACCACAATTATTTTGTGTATTATTTCCATTTGAATATTCAGGTTAGAAACTGCAGCTTGAAAGGTGTGAATCAGAAGGAAGCATCAGAATGAATTAGCATACAATTCAGTTATTGTTGTTTTATTCGTAGTTACCAGTTTGCATTACCAAGTTAAGACAATTTTGTTGCTTGTCATGTGCAAGTAACTAATCCATTTACACTCTCAGCTGGGAGTAATAAAACCTTCAAGATCTTAGTGGTCAACTCTGTCTATTTAAATATTTAGCATTCTATTTTGTAATTTCCTTCTCTGTATTTTTGTATTTAATTGTATTGATTTTTCTGCATTTTTAATGACATCAGAAGAAAAAAAAAAAAGGACAAATACAGTCTGTTTGTCTCAGTGGCTGAGTATGAAAACTGCTCAGCCTGGAGACAGCAGGGATGGATTCTTCTTTTGCTCCCTGGGAGTTGGGCGTCTCCTGCTGGGAAGGTACATCCTGAGGGCATTGGTGCAGTGAGATGTGGGTAAGCTAGAACAGAGCTTGGAGGTCGGGGTGTCTTTTCCTTTTTTTTTTTTTTTTTCTCAAGGTTTCTCCTGTGTAACATGATGATGATTTCTCATCATGAAATACACAGTTTAAAATTTGGACTATGTCTCTTTTTCCACCCATAAATTTCAAAATGGGTTACAGAAGTTAATGTATTACTAGCTTATGCAAAGCAATGCACAGAAAGTTAGACTTCATGATTTTAAAAATGCCCCGGAATTTTGGAGGTGCAGTTTTAGACATCTGTTGAAGTTTTTTCAGAAGCCCAAATGTACCCCAGCTGCTCTTGTTTCAACATTCAACACTTACAATAATAAATAACTATTTTATTAACCCACAACTTTATCTGGTGTCTGGCACAGCACATGAATCCCAGGATGTCAGAGCCAGTGCTGTGAAACCTTTGTGATATGTGGGAAATTCTTTGGAGTCCAAGGGCACCAAATTCACAAGCATAGTTGCAGGGTCATGGCTTAGAAAAGGGGAAGGAAATATACCTCATGAAGAAGGAAAAGCAAGAAACTATTGAGCAACTGATATTCTAGTGAATTGAGAATATAATTTCAGGTGCTGCATTTGGACAGAGTTTTGCAAGTCAAAATGAATGAGTAAACAAATCTGTGAATTCTAGACCTTGATAGTCTTTGGTCATCCTTGATGTGACTACCTCTGAAATACTTCTCTTGGACATACTAACCTCTGCATAGAAACATTAAGACCACAACTAGTAGTGTCAGCTTTGGTAATGATTGTTCCTAAAGTCCTTAGAAATAGAGATGCTGAAGAATCTGTGGACCACAGCTTGGAAAGCACTGTTTCAAGGGCCTTGCTTAATCACAGAGTTGGCAACTGCCAAATCTCTGGAAACATTTCTCAGGAGGAAACTTTTGACTGCCTAAGTAAACAATAAATACATCTGAGCTGCATAAGGATTTTCTTACAGGAGCTGCGGGACTCTCCTTTTTACTTTATACTATGGAAAGTTCAGGGCTTTTTTTTATGTACCTGGAAAGAGTTCATTTCAAGCTGGAGTCAATCCTCTTCCCAGGTTCCTGCAGTCTGTTTGTGGCCATCATCTGGCATCTCCCTTCCCAGACCATGTGTTACATATCCCTCATCCAGTTCTTCCCTCTGCTTCCTTTTTTGTGTCTCCTTTCCTGACTCACGCTATACCTAAAAAGTGGTATGATATTCCATGATGTAAATTGGTACTTTTAATAGAATTTTTCTGTTGAGGCTTCTTTTGTTTGCTTGCTTGAGCTATGTCTGTATTGAGTATTCTTTTTCTGGAGGTTGTCCAAGTAGATTTTTTTACTGGCTATTTAATAGAGTTTTGATGTACATTTTTATAAATATTTTAAAGTGCAGGACACGAGATATACTGAGCTTTAACTGGAATTACCTCATCAATAGTTGATTATAAACCTTCAAAAATGGGATATTTTGTCTTGTCATGTTAGCAGCTTGTTGCTGTGCTGAGAGGATGACCCATGCTGTGTTCATTGAAAAGAGCTAATGGAGGGATCTTCTGAAGATGATGTCAGTATCCCTGATGTTATTTTCTTAGGGATTTTCTTAGGGAAATGGACAGTGTGATGTACTTCTCTGTATGACTACGTTTATACTATCTCAATACGAGGCAGAGAAATACATGCCCAAACATATGTATACTCACCTACTGCTTCAAAGGGAGTAAAAGGATAAGGCAACTAGTGACAGGGAAAAATTCAGTTACTGAGGCATAAAAGGAGAGTCTGAAAGTAAATGCTGAAAGTTAGAGCATAGAACAGACTTTTGGGAATCACAGCATAGCGGCCTGTTTTCACTGCATCATGAACCCAGTGGAAGGACAGAGCTTGAAATGTGTCTGACGTTTTTGAAGTATAGAGGGATATACTAAATCTACTAAGTGGGATCTGGGGGGACAGAGTGCATAATATTAAAAATATCATGTAAATAACAACTTCTACAGGTGTTTCTATTTGTACTGAGCCTGTAAAATCCAGAAGCTCCTACTGACTGTAAAACTAATAATAGGCAAAGTTGATGCTAAATGGCCTTAAGAAAAAAGGCACAAAAATCTAATAAAAAGTCAGGATCTATATGATACCTCTTGCAGTACAATATTGAACCTTCTTTCCCCTTCCCCCAAAATAACTTTGTCAGTTATATAGCAAAGCTTTTACTTACTTCTGCTAATGGAAAACTGTGATAACGATCTTTGAATAATAAGGATTCAGAAATAGCAGCTCCTTATACCAGCAGGTCCTTATACCAGCTTTACCAGTCAATGTAGTTTTCTTTTTGAGAGGCAACAGTCTTGGAGGCAGGGAACGAAATTAGTGCCACACTGTGTATCTTGACTGTTTCTGTTTTATTTTGTTGTGTTTTTTGTTGTTGTTGTTTTTTAATCTTATTGGAATTATTAAATGCAAATTCAGCAATGCAAAGGAGGAAAAAGCAGATTATTTTCCTTTTGAGTTTGCTGATTAGTCAATTGCTTAGTTCATGGAGGATGTCACTTGTGTCAACTTTCTGTATACTTTCATAGAACTGGAGCGTGATACTTGCCGTATCTCAAGTGAATGATTTTTCAATTAGCCTGCAGTTCCTTGGCTGTATTCCCTTTACAGTCCTGTGTGGATGATGTAGAGGAAAGGTTTAAGATGTTTTGGACAATTTATGATGTTTGGAGAGACTATTTGTCAAGAAACAATATCTTCAACAACTTTTATGTTCAATTTTTGTCCTGGGTCTTTTGTTTATTTTTATAGCATTCTTTTTGAGGTGTAAAAGCTAACTTTAGGGTATTGTTCAAAATGAGGGTGAAAGGGGAGAGGAAAAAAGCCAGTGTTAAAAGATTGAGATATCAGGGGGCATATGACTGTTTTTGTGGTGGAACTGCAGATGGGAGAGAACTGTGAATTGGTTTACTCTGACAGCCAAACCGTGAAAGAAGGGAAAGATCAGAAATGTTTGAAAATGAGATCATACAGCATGTGAACTATACAGACATCTCAACCATGTTTTTTTTATGAGAAGTCTTACTGACATTTGAAAAGCAGGGACTGGTTCCCTAGTCTTAAGGTTGAGTGACATTTAGGGGCAGCGTAAGGCATGATTTCCTTCCCCTCTTTTTAAATGGAAGTTTTCATAAATTGGGGTGAAGGAGAAGCCTGGTTACATCTTGCAAAGAATTCACATTTGTGTAGAAATATGAAAAAAGTAACCTGTGACATTTTAAACACTTTGCTGAATCTTGTTTTGTTCTACCTCTATAGAGGCATGGATATGGAGATGCAGTGCTGTGGGGAGGGAGAGAACTTGAAAATGGTTTCATTTCAGGTATTTTTCCCAGCAGTTCAAACACAATTGCACAGAATTATCGATATCAGGGAAATTTGGGGTAGTCTACCAGTACTGCTGAACAAGCTGCTACTCTGTAAGACCAGGGCACCATGTTTTATCTTTGTCCCAGATGCATGCAGGCAGCCAGGCTCACGCCAGGGACAAGTTCAGGAATAGCTGCATGTGTGGGCAATACCAGCACCAGCAAAGGTCATTCAGTGAGCACCACTGAGACACTGTGCCAGTACCATCACTTAGAAAGCTTCCTGTGTTTTTCACCTTCCTGTGTTTTTCTTTACTACTGTCTTTCTCTGCTCTAAGAGGCTTGTGACACTTCCCCTACAATGGCAGTACCACGGTGTGATCGATAAAGCTACCCCTGTTTACTGCTGTTCCAACAGACTGGATGTAAAGTGTCCATTTACCCCTCAGCTGTGTGTCTTTATTCCAGCAAAGTCTGACCTGCAGTATCAGGGTCATCCTAGTTACTGAAACTCCATCTGCATCCTTGTTAGGTTTTACAGCTGTTCTCTAAATATCTTCTTTCTTTGACCCTCAAGCCGACTTAAATTAGTCATGTAAGTCCTTAACAAAGGGCTTGATCCAGACATCCTGTGTCATGAAAGGCAAAATCCCAAGTTGTTGCCTAGGCTGAACAGTGGCAGAATGTTTGGTAGTAGTTTGAAATGAGTTTCAGAGAAAGTGGCATCACTCTGCAGCTGGTCCTGCTTTTGGGACTGATGACAGCTAGGTGTTGCAGTCAGACACTGAAGCTGGCTAAGGGTAATAAAGAGCATCAGTGGAGGACATTCATATCTAAAGTGGAGTAATACAAGTGACATTAAAATTGCCATATCATGATTTGAGTAACATAGAAGAGTGACTGATGAGCTGTGCTGTTTTTATAGCTAAGCAGACTGGGCATAAGATGGGTTCTAATACATCCATCCCTATTATGCAATTATTGTGGGAGGAATTTAAGTTTACATTTTTATTTAATTTTCAGTATCACATATTGCCACATGTATGAATACAGGCGTCTTGTGTGCTGAGAAACAAAAGCTAAGCAGTTCAGTTTAATATAGATTGATTGTATTTATATCTTTCTAATCTATAAATATTTCTATGTTAATGTTTAAAAAGCACCTGTTAACAATTTAGTAAGCCTTTTTTGCCAACATCAATGGTTTGGGTGTTTCTGTTGCTCTTGCATTTTAAAAGTAAACATCAGAAGTACAGGGCAGGATTCTCTGCTGCTCCAGCAGTAGCCAGCACGGAGTGGGGGGACCATCAGGGAGCTATTTATGACAACATGCTTCTCAAGCAATTACTGCTCAGGAAACCAAACAAGTGATAGTAGCTTCAGGGTTTCTCTGATTAAGGAGCAGCCAGCTGCACTCCTAGTGGACACCATCAATTTGCAAAATTCAGGGGCACCCTTCTCTTCCCTCATTCCCATACTTTCCTGCTCTTGCTGCTCACAGATTTCATTCACCCTTCCATCATGTCAAAGTTTCCTCCTTTTCTTTGAAGCAGCTGGGGTTCATCAGAGCTGTTAGTCTAATACTGACTGTGTCCACTGTGCCTTTCATATGCTTATTGCCAGGTGTAGTGTGTCCTCTTGTAAATGACTCTCTGGATGACTCCCACAGCAGCACTGACAGTGAGCAGCACTGAGTCCTGACAAATGGGGTTGGGCTGGGAGGCTGAAAGCCTCAGGGAGCATCAACTGACCAGCTCCTACATCTCCCCTAGTGGTGATGAAGCCAGAGGATGTGGCAGCTCTGTGGTAGATATTTCTCATCACTGCGCTGTTTTTCAAGCATAATGTAAGAGTCTGGGTTCCAGTAAGGAAGTGTTTTCCATGTTTCTAGTGAGTATATCATGATGTTTGACTCTGTGTGGAACAGTAGCAGTAAGTCCTGAGAAACCTCCAAAGCCTTAGAGTCTCTATTCAAAACCTAGCAAGCAAAGAAAAATATTCTGGATTAGGCACTTTTTTAGTGAGTTTTTTAAACCTAAAGCCCTTGACCTTGTCTTCTGGAAGGCTTGTGATTCTTCATTTCTTCATGAAAATCCTTTTTCCCATTTTCTTGTGCTTGGGTTGTAGGACTCTAAAATAACTGCTTTGCTTGTAGAAGGCTGCATAGAAAGAGAAGGTTTTGTCCTGTGGAAATACAGCAGTTGTGACCAGCAAATCTTTTAAGCAAAAGGACAAAAAGGACAGTGGGTAATCCAGTAACTATGTGAAAAAGATTTATTCTGGAACACGGACATTGCAGAAGAAAGCATCCAGCTTCCTTCATTTACCTTGTGTTGTGAGAATGTAAAACAACAGGAGGATTGAGTCCAGAGTGTGCATTCTTGCTGCCTAAGTGTTACTCTCAGGCTTGCCATGAGTTCATAGAGCTGCCACAGCACTGGGAAAGCTGGAGAAGAAAGCCTGGTTTTGTATAGAGGTGAATTCCCCTTCTGTGCATTCATCTGTCTCTTCCCCTGAGGTAGTTACTGAAACAGTTATTTTCTTGCTTTAGTGTGAGCAATGGCTGAGAGAGTTTTTACCTCTAGCTTGGAGACAATGGCTTCAACAGGTTTGAAAGGGAAGGTGTCAAACCTGGGTCCCTCCCCCCATGGAGCAGAGCAGTCTTTGAGCCTCTGAGTAATCAGTGGACAGAATGTGGTACCTGCAGAGCTGTCTTTAGGTCTTCAGTTGGAGAGAGTCACACTCTGCAGCTGGCTCTCCTTAACTTAGTGGGATCCTCCAGCTGCCCGCATCCTGACTCAGATAGGTCAGCCGAGTCCTCAGGTTGAGAGGATAAAGCAAAGCCTCAGAGAGAGGAATAAGCAAAAATATAGTAAACCAACTTGCTTTGAAAGTTCTGCCATGCTTACTTCCGCCCTCCTTGTCTTGAACAGTGTTAGGTCTCATTTCTTTCATACACTGAGTTAGAATGAGAAAAGACTTGGTCCATCACCAAACACTAATTTTCAGTTAATTAATACTTGGCTGTGCAGTAGCACTTTAGAACCATGACTGGAAGATCACTGATGAAAAGTCTAGCCTGGCATCATCTAATTACTGCTTCTTTTGTATGTGCCAAGGACTTAATAATTTGTTACTTCTTCTAAGGGAAGAGGAAGTGATTATGAGTTTCTTATGGGAAGTAGAGGTACCAGTGGGCTACCATTAGCAGTGCCATGGGTATGAAGGGCAAATTAAGCTTGGTGATCCTGCCAGGCTTACATTCAACAAAGTCTGGCTCAGGATTTATAGATATTATTGTCTGGTGACAGACATAAGTGGTCCTGTTAACAACAAGCCTTTATGTATTTTCTGCCCTTCTGTTCTTGTCCTTCATATCAATTCTGTCTCTTAATGTTTTGCCAGGACATCTTGGAAGCTCTTTCTCAGTTGAGCTCAGTGAGTTTGTTACTTCCTTGATTTTGTCGTCAGTGTTCAATTCTATTTTATTGCTGCATTGTCAGAAAGAAAAAGATGGTTTACCAGGTGTGTTATTGCAATCTCTCACTGCAGGTTGAAATCCCTTTTTTTTATATTAAAAACCTGTTTCCAGGTTTTTAATATAAAAGACCAATCTGGTCAGCTGGGAAAATTTAGTGCAGTGACAGTGTGGCTGTGTCACTGGCATCCTTTCCCCTAGGCCAGAAGGTTGTACTTCCATTAGTCCTGTACCAGGACATGGCTCATCCCCAGTGCTGCAGCTGTGTGCCAGGCTACTTGAGGAACAGCACTGTGGATGAAATGCTGCATTGAAGCACCTTGTCCTGGTGGCTGGTGGCCAAGTGGAAGTGGAAATATCCCAGAGAAGGACTTTTACTTTTTTTATTCTAAAGAAGGTATATTCCTATTGTCCTGGTAGTATTTTGTTTTTGACCAGAGCAAGTACAAATGTTGAGGTCTTTGTGTAAGAGCCATGGGTTAGCACAGACAGTGGTGTCTCTGTTGGGGGAAATGGTCACTCCTCTGACAGTTTAGTATTTAGGGTGCCACAAATTTAAGAGGCAAATTATAAAACTGAGCTGTATTCATGAATATAAGAAAGCACAGAAACAAAAAGCCAAGTGCTGGGTTTCATACTGGATAGCTCATTAACTTAAAAACAGAGTGTATGAATGTAAATTATAACCCTTGTTATTACTCATAACTACAGTTCAGACGATAACTTGGCAGTTTGCCCACGACTCTTTTATAAACCAGTAACCTCCGGAATAAATTATACATCGTACATAATACATAATTGTCCTTAAAAAGGCAATAATTGTTCTAAAAGGTAGAGTTTGCAGCATGTTTCACATGAAATGTATGCCACAACACCAGCCCAGTTGTTCAGGCTCCAAGTTCCTGGATAACCTGTGTGCTCAGCAGTACTGGAATTTCAAGCTGTTGCCCCAAACCTGTGGTGTCCCAGTACTGTTTCACAGAACAGGTATGTATTGTCTTCTTGTATTCTCCTGTGGCAGAAATCTCAGTGCTTCTTCCAACTTTAGGCTATGGCAGATGCCCTCACCTTTCTTTGGTTTCTTCTTGATGAGTCCTGATGTATCAGCCTGGAGGGTCTCATATCCTGGGGTAATTGCTGGATTTAAAACAGCCTTATTCCCATGCAGTCAACCTAAATCCTTCGTTCTCCCAGAAGGAGACACTTGTGCTCCATTTTGCTTTCTAGGGGACACCAGCACAAAGCCAACAATAGAAACATCACAAGAAACAGCCTCTTCCCAGTCTCAACCTCTTCATGTACACAAGATTCTGTGTATGCTCCTTCAACTCTTATTATTCTTACACGCATTTAGCAGAAAACCTCCACACAAAGCCCTACCAAAAAAATCCTATTTTTTTGAAAAACATGCCTTATCATGGTTTTTGTTTCAGATTTTTTTTAGTTTACAGTTTTATAATGTTAATGCTGGGCAGCCGGTACGAGGCTTTGTTTCTAGGATCAAACTTCCTATTAATTCTCTTTGCTTGCAGGTATTTTTGTAAGATAGACAGCAAGAAGGTTATGTGTACTTTGTCTTTTTTTTTTTCCCCTGTTTGTCTGCGCAAGACACATTACAGGAAGCCTTTCACACGGGAGTTGCTGTGTCGTGGTAATAATTGATACCGGAAAGTTATGTGAAGGTCTTGTTGTGCTAAACAAACTAGCTTTTTCTCAGAATAAAAAGATAAATGGTGGACCTAAAAAGGAAAACCCTTTAAAAATGACCTATAGTGTAAGATATATAAACTACAGGAAAAGTACCCCCATATTTTTTATCACAGAAAAGAAAGGTTGCTATTTTTCTACCACAGTAACAGAATAATAATATGTTCAGTTAGCAAAACCTCATACAGATGAATGTTAAGATGCTAATAGATGTTGCAAGCCAGAACTTGAACAGAGAATTCTGCTTTCCTAATGTGGGCTTGCTGCCCTTCAAATGATTAGATTCTGTCAATCAAAGACTGTTTTCACATATAAAGCTATTATAGTCTGATCTTCCTCATTTCTGAAGGGCAACCAAACTTGAATGCTCTTGGTGATAAAATACTGGTTGCTTTATGCCCTGATTTTATAGATGGGTGTTAAAACAAATTTAGTCCTAAACTTTCTGTGGAAATAATTTGAAATGCAATTTGCTATGCATGTATCCATCTTCTCTCCTCTTGCTCTTCAGATTTTTCTATTGATATATTGATTATAGTAGATTAAAAAGGTTATCTCACACCAATTTCCACCATGGCCCATCTCACCATCTCAGTCTTCAAGCTGAGCTTACTCTAAGCTATCTAAATGAAGGATCTGCAAGAAAACACATCTCTGCTCCTGAGCTAGCAGGCTAAATTTAGTAGATGTAAGAGTGGTGTTGGAACTGAGTTACTTTGGTAGCCTAGGGCTTGTAGGCTGCCTGAAAATACAGTATCCTACTATCCCAGGTTTCAGAGTGATGTTGGAAGTCCAAACACTTCAGTGGTTGATACTACTTCCCCTATTCTGAGGTGGGACTAAGTTTTGAGGTGACTCTAAGTTAGCTGGCTTTGCATTCATGGGAATTTGCCCATGGTAAGGGAAGGTAGAGTGGGAGGGGACCCCAGGGACCGAATGCCATGGCAGCATGACTCCATCCATGGCTGCAAGGCAGTATGACTCCATCCATGGCTCCATGGCAGCATGACTCCATCCATGGCTCCATGGCAGCATGACTCCACCCATGGATGCAAGGCAGCATGACTCCACCCATGGCTCCATGGCAGCATGACTCCATCTCCCTGCAGCTGGCTGGGTTGGGGCTCTCACCAGGGCTCATGGTGCTGCAGCCATGGAAGATGACTGCAAGAGGTAGTCAGTGCACAGAGCTGAAGAACCACAATCAAAACACACAAAACACTCCATGAGATGGATTAATTTTCAGCAAGCATGAGTTAAAAATCTCAGTGTTTTCTGGTACACTGTTGTGGTTTCTTTCTGTGCATAGCACTGCATGATAATAGTGTTCTTGTGTCAACCTATGGTATTTCCTGTTGAGGTTTCTTAATGGTGTTTATTAGTTTAATTAAAGAAATACAAATTATTGAAAGACATAAGCAGAAACAAAAATAAGGTTGAAGAATCTATTCAAGCTCTGTGTTCCCTGCCTTTTTGAGTGCTTGATTTCAACATTTGTGTCACAACAACACAAACAATATTTTTGGGAGTTGCGTGTGTTTTAGACAGATAATTATACTTACATCAGGCATGGCTCTTGCTCTGTCCGGTCTAAAACTCCTGCAACTCTAAGAGACTTGTGTTTTAAGGGTAGACCACTATTTCAGGGTTAAAAATGTTACCTTTTGAGGTTATTGGAAGGTTTACACCTGTAGTGATACAAATAGGATAATCTGCTGCACTCTAGTCAATTAAAACTTGCTCTTTCTGAACATATCTGTCAAAGTTGCCTGCTAAAGAGGTAAAAGAAAAGGTTGCAGACATGGCTGGAGAAAGTCCACTTCTTCTTCCAAACAATAATCATGGCTTTTAGCTATGGTACTTGATCTAAACAACCTACTTTTGCCTGCACCATGTGTCTGGATCCACATGCTCTATGGGGTTGTTGACCAAGAGAGTAGATTTGTTTCCTGTCAGGCTGGATGCAGGGCAGTGTTACAGCCAGTGGGTTCACTGCCTTAGTCTGGCTTTATTTGTGTGCTGGAAAATTGGGAAAAACTTTCTTCCTGGACACAAACTCTTCCTGCCCAGACTAAGCCTTGAATGCCTGGTGTGCGTGCTTTTATCTTCTGCCTTCCTCCTTCATGTCTCTTGCAGAAATCAGCGTGTATTGGGGTTTCTTAATGTAGAATGTTGTGGGAATGCTTACCTCTCTGCTCTAATGCCTTCCCTGTCCAGAGGTACATCAGCAAGTGCCAGTTATCATGTCCTTGTCTGCCAAAGGATGTCAAATAATAAGTAGCTTTCATCTGTGCAGCACAGTGCTTCTCAAACAGTGTGGGACAGGTAATTAAAAACATCTTGGGTTTTTCCTTGCTTTGTCTGTGAGGAGATGCCCTTGGTTAGCCTGTGATTTTCAGCTGGCTCTGTGTCGTGCAGGAAGGGATCTGCTCCCATCAGCTTGTAGCAGAGTTTCGGCACCTCCTTCCCGCGCGAAGCGCCCGTGTCCGTGCGCCCGTGCGCCGCAGGCTCCGATGGGTTGGTACCTGCCAGAGCAGTTTGCATTTCTGTAAGGCCTTTTATGGTGGTGTCTCATGGAGCTAGGTCTGTCTGAAGGCAGCCAGAGTTTAGAGCAGTTAAAGCTTCTGATGGAGATTACCATAATTACAAGTGATCAACATTCAGTGCTTTCTCCCCTCCGCCCTCCCTCCCAGCACAGCTTGTCTCAGGTCAGGCTGCAGAGAGGCTGCTTGGAGAAAGTGCCTTCCCAGGGACAGCCACGCTCAGACGCTGTGCCCAGAGGGTGAGATCACTGCCTACCTGCAAGACCATCGGGTTTAGGTTATTGCTGCATTTCCACCAAAGGCCACTGAATTGGCACTTTGCTTAACAGCGCTATACTGATAATCCTCACCTTCATCTGTTCATTTGTATTGTAATCATAAACTCATTGTTTATCTAATTGTGATTCTTGTTTTAAGTGGCATTTCTCACCCGTTTACTTAAGAATGCACCTGCAGAAATCCTTCTTCGGTCGTTTTTCCTCAGTCACATCCCTTCCAGCATTTCCTAATGTTTTGAGGTAATAGCCAAAAAGTCATGACAGTGAAAAAAGGGTTAAAGGCAAGAAATACAAGTACATCTTGGATAGATGAATCCATTTTTCTACTAATTAATAGCATGCTTCTAACAATGGAAAGCTATTAAAACATGAAGGTATGTTTTGTGAATCACATTTATCAACCACTATACATGCTGAAGTTCCATTATTTATTCTGTATTTTTAACATAGTGTATGGATTTTTTCATTCAAATGTGGAAAGTAGCAACAAAACCCTTTTCCCCCCTCCATTTAAGTACATATTCATGCAAAAATGAAAATGTAATAAGAACAGTACATTCTTATGTCTACAGTAACCTTTAAATGGTGTTCTTTAGATAAAACTGTGAATATTGGAAAGGAAAAAAAGAAAGATAAGTGGTTCCTCTATTCATCTTAGTCCAAAATCTATTCTACCCACTGCTGGTTGCTGGCATTGTTTGATGATATGACAGAGTAACAGAGTATCAGATTATCAGAAAAGGAGATTCCCAATTTAATAGTTACTTGTAGAAATCAAAGTATTTTTTTCCCTTTATCTTAACATCTCAAAAATAAGTAGCTGTTAAATTTCAAATTGTGTAGCCTTCGTGATTTATCATCATATCATGGAGGCACTTGGCTGTCTAACATCAGGGAATCCAATAACTCCCGTCACATAAGAAGAAAAGAGAAAATCCTATTGGATAATGGTTTGCATTCTCCCCTACAGTGATTTATTTCTGTCACAAGACTTAATTTTATCACGAGGCAGATGCTCCATCTATATCAATGCAGTACATTCCTGCATTCATTTGTTTCACACCAAAATTGTACCTGATCTATTTTCCAATGCAGTTTGGCTTATTTAGTACACGGAGTGATTAGATGGTGTTTAATCACATGTGTAATTTCTAGTCTTCATAATTCTCAAGCATAATAAAGCGAGGCCTATGTAAAGAAGCATAATATTAAATTAAATTGCAGAGAGTAGCAGTTAGAGATGCAGCTGGTGTTAACGTTTCGATCTCTAGCATGTCACAGCAGAGCATGTCAAGTGGAATAAGCCGAGCTTACTCAGGTGATCAGGTGATCAGCCCAAGGAGAGTGTGCCAAACCTCGCCTTGCATTAATTTCTCTCAGGTTATAATGAAAAAAATGGTCATCGCACCTTCTCCTTTGGAATCTGCAGCTACTCCAAGTGCAGAAAGCTTGTCCTGTGTGTTTCAGTGAGAAATGTGTGTCCTATCAACACTTTCCCCCACCCCTCCGTCTGCCACTTAATACTGATTATACTCTCCTGAATAATCATCTTTATTTGGCGGGGCAGCTGAGGTCCGTAGGTTGGGTTCTTCTGCCAAGGGCTATTACGCCATGGGAGTGGGCTGTGGCTACTTAGCCACCCTTATCTGAGCCACTGCTGGCCTGGAGAGCTGAGCCACCTCCCTGGGATGTGCAGCAGTCCCAGGGAAGGGCTGTCAGACTGCTGAACTTCTCAATCAGCAGAGGATATATGTGATTCCTGTTTTGACATTCTGCCTGGAGGACCATCTATTGTCAGCCGCTGTTGACAAGTGACAGCAGAGCTGTGACTTACAGGAAGTTTATCTTCTTCTTTTCCCTTCTTTTTGTGCTTCCCTTCTCTTTTTATAAATAAGCCTTGACCAGCTGCCTCTCCTTTTGGTATGGAGTGTGGACAAGTGAAGGTAGGAGCAACAGAAAGTTTCCCAAATTTACAGTTTTGTAGTAACACTACAAGGGAATTAATAAATGGGGGAAGAGGCTGAGGTAATGACAATTCTCTAAACAGCTGTTGTACGATTCAGCTTCACTACTTCAGTTAATTAATCAGCACCTTGCTGGCAACTCTAGGGGAGATACTCGTTAGATACTGGTAGCAAACAGACAATGCTTTCATATCAAATATGTTCAACAACATCTAATGCAGCAATAACTTCCACAAAAGAGGGCAGAGAATACGGAGGCTTGTAAAGGTGCTCCCAAAGCAGCATTTAATATCCTGGTACATATGACTGTGCTACATATGCTGCCTACTTTGTTACTTCTCTCTGGCCTAAACCACTGTGAACTAACAACAGTAAACTTTCACTTGTTCACTAGAGGTGTTTATCTGAGGTAGCATTCCTATAAATATGTTTGTATAAGTACTGTGTTATTGCCCACCATTCATTGTTGTACTTGTGTAGGATTTGAGAGACCTTACATTCTAAATGATTCTACTCTCTGTTTTGCTTCAGGATGATAAATGGACAAACATAGATCTTTCATGCAGAGACATGCTGTAGAATGTCAAAATGTGGTTAAGATAAAAAAGCTCAGTCGTGAGAGTACTGAGTCTACATATCGTCTCTAAGATTTCCCTCTTTTCTCTTTTGCTTAAAAAGGAGATTCTTTACATCCTACCTACTAAGTTGATTCACATTTTACGGGGAATAGTGCACAGCAAACTTAAACCAATGAAATTAGGTGTCTGCAATTGTAGTGTTTTATATTTTAGTACAGTCCTAAAATTGCCATTAATGAATGTTAGCTTCAAGTTAAAGACAAAACTGGCTTAAAAAAAAGTAACAGCACTGTTAGGAGAAAAATTCCCTCCTCCCATGCTGATTTACCAGAATTTACCAGTGTAAATTGCAATTCAGTGATGGTACTTCCTTTCTGAGACCTCTTCTCTTGCTTTGTTCACTTTTCTGATTTAACCCTCTTGTAGGTTAGGCAGTAAATTGCAATGGAAATGACAGCTCTTAAGAGACTGAAATATATTTGCTGTCAGATGTTCCACACATGCTCAGTTTAATTTTTCAGTTGACTTTATTGATTTATTAAGAATGATTATAGCCTGCATATCACTTCATATACATAGTTGTCACATAAATCTGCAATTACTGGCATGTAGTCGTGTCCATTGTGGAACATAGGGAATGAGTTGAAATGTTTAATGTATTGTTGTTTGTGGAGTTCAGCACTAGGTGGTTTTGGGGGTTTTCTCAGTCCACCTGAGGCTTTGTGGGGCTGCAGGTGGAGGCATAACCTCAGGTAGGACTCACTGATGCAGTTTTAGGAGCCACCAGTGCTCTGCAACAGGGCTCAGAGTTGTATTAAGCAATTTATGTGGACAATTTATCCAGTCTGCCGCCACGTACTGATGTAGACAATTATAACTCCAGCTCTTTAATGAAACGTACATTATGGTAGAAAGAATATCATAGCTTCTATTATACTCATGGGAACTATAAAGAGAAATGTCCTTTTTTAAATTAGCTTTACAGCACTGAAGCTTTTATGTATTTACATGCAAGTACACTATTAACCCAAACTACTTGTTTTGAACTCTCTCTGTTGTCAGCTCTTGGGAAGTGACACAGACTGATAGAAAAACTTCTTTTGTGCCTTCCATTAAGCAGCGCTAGCCTTTTGTGTTAATGGGAGCTGCTAAAACTTCCACTTTGCTGCAGTCATTCACACGACAGTGAGAGCAGGATGCTTTCTTAATCCTTCCTAATCTGCAGCAAAAACCTCAGATAAAAAAGGACTTTTTGTCTAATCCGGCTTCTCAGGTATGGTTTACTTTAGATCTGAGCTATGAATATCTTTCTTTACTTTGTTCTTCGGAAAAGCAAACTGTTGAAAATGGGGCACAGATTCATTCTTCAGTTGCCCATTTGAGAAAGAGAGAAAAAAACCACTTCTAATTTGGAAAAGAGAAAAATAAAGACAAGGCTTTGGGTGTGTGCCCTCCAATTGGTGAATGCATCCTGTTGTAGAGCTGCCTGTTGCCTTATTAACCCTCAGGCAGCCATGGGCATGAGGCACCCACTGCTGACTGTTATTGAGCATCAGGAAGGTTCAGCCTCTGTTTCCAAAGGTTGAAGACAGTTCTAGCTGTACCTGAAGGAATTGTCTCCATAAACCTTTGTTTTAACATTTGAAAATATATATTGCATATTTGCTCTTAATAGTTCTTATTTAAAAATGAAAATAGCATTATGAAATAAAGAGGAGGGGTGGGGGAAAGACTATGCTTGGAATGGAATAAAATTAACAGCATTGCTATTGACTTCTGTCAACTCCGTATTTCATCTGCATTTTCTTTATCTATAATGTTCCATGTCTCAGATATTCTTAAATTACAGTAGTTTTTCAGCAGCAGGCCAATCCAAACAGAAGTGAACTCAACAGATTGTTTTCTTTTGTTGCTTATAATGATGCCAGATGAAATATCTCCTCCACTACAGTCCAGTTTCTTAAGTACTGTTTCTTATCTGAGGACAGAATTTGGAAAGGAGTAGTTAAAAAGTGAACTAAATGCCAGAGAAATTAATTGGAATTACTTGATAAGAGTGGGTATAAAATTAATGGACTGTCTGAAGACTCTCCATTATTCCTGGTTTCTTTTGCAAATTTGGAGGGGGAGAGGGGATTAAAAATGGATATAAGAAGATTGCTGATGAGAATTTACATGATATCTCAAACCAGACTTCAACAATGAAATGTAAACAATGTAAACCAGACTTCAACAATGACTTGTAGATCATTATTCCTGGGTAGCAGTGTTACGACCATCTCCACATGAGGGTGTCTGAGATTATCACTGAGCCAAAAAAAGAGTAATTTATATAATCTACCTGGGCATGGCATTTGCACCTGATTTACCGCAAACCCCCAGCTTACAGCAGTTCCTGGATGTCTTTGTCCAGTCTGAATCATTTTTCCTTTGTTTTGTTTTGGAAATCTACTGAAAAAAAGCCTCCTTTTGAGGAAAAAGAAAAGTGTCAGAGCCCTGCAAACAGGATAATTCTGAAATCTGTAATGTTTTCCATGTACTTAATGCAGGGGATGGGTGAAGGGTGGATTTTATAATCCCTTGAAACCATGTGTGTATATCATAGATATAAAATGTATATAAAATGGGAGAGAAAAGGTTGAATTTGGATCTATAGTCATTTGGAGTCAGAGAGTAATGATGAGAATGTCATCCGGTAATGAGGGGCTAATGGGGCTAAACTTCATCAATTAAATCCTTTCTCTTTTATAGATTCATAGATTATAATGCCAGAAGGGAATACTGTGATAATCTAGTCTGACCTCGTCTTACAACATATACTATCAAACTTCCCTGAAATAATTCTTGTTTGAACAAGAGCATTTATTTCAGAAATAAAGCATCCAACCTTGATTTAAAATTGCCATGGTTGGAAATGCCCGAGAAACCTTGATAAATTGTTGGAATGGTTAATTATATCTGTCTGTTAAAGGGGCCCACCTTCTCTCTCCTCTGATTTTTCCTCTCTTCAGAAGGAGCTGGTGAAGTGGGGTCTTTGTGTGTTGCGGATGTGACTGGCTGTAGGTCACCTAGAAGCTTCCCATCTTCAAATCTGTCAAATCTGATTTCCTTTTATGACAAGGTAACCCACCTAGCTGATCAAGGGAAGCCAGCTGATGTAATCTTTTTGGATTTCAATACAGCTTTTGGTACTATCTTTCACAGGATTCCTATGGACAAAATGTCCAACACAGCTGGATAAACACATCGTGGTGTGACGGGTGAGCAGGTGGTTCACTGGTCAGGCACAAAGAGTTACAGTGAATGGGGTGATATCTGAGTGGTGACTTGTCATTAGTGTGGTTCCACAGGGCTCCATCCTTGGCCCTGTACTCTTTAACATCTTCATAAATGACTTTGATGCAGGACTGGGAGTGATACTAAGCAAGTTTGCAGATGATGCAAAGCTGGGAGGAGCTGTTGACTCCCTCAAAGGCAGGGAGGCTCTGCACAGAGACCTCGACAAATCAGAGGGCTGAGCAATCACCAACAACATGCAGTTCATCAAGGGAAAGTGCTGGATTCTGTACCTGGGATGGAGTTACCCTGGGTGTATGGACAGACAGAGGATTGAGATGCTGGAAAACAGTGCAGCAGGAAGGGATGTGAGGGTCCTGGTCAATGGAGAGTTGAATATGGGTCAGCAGTGCCCTGGCAGCCAGGAGAGCTGAGCATGTCCTGGGATGCATCAGGCACAGCATCACCAGCTGAGCAAGGGAGGGATTGTCCTGCCCTGCTCTGAGCTGGGGCAGCCTCACCTTGAGTGCTGGGGGCAGTTTTGGGCACTACAATATAAGAAAGATAGGAAGGTATTAGAGGGTGTCCAAAGGAGGGCAACAATGATGATGAAGGGCCTTGAGGGGAAGCCATATGAGGAATGGCTGAGGTCACTTGGCTTGGTCAGCCTGGGGAAGAGGAGATTGAAGGGACACCTCATTGCAGTTACAGCTTCCTCGTGAGGGGGAGAGGCAGACACTGATCTCCTCTCTGGTGGCCAGTGCCAGGATCCGAGGTAATGACATAGAGCTGTTCTGGGGAGGTTTAGATTACATATTAGAAAAACAGTAGTGGGTCACTGGAACAGTCTCCCCAGGGAAGTGATCACCGAGCCTGAGAGAGTTGAAGAGGTGTTTGGACAACTCTCTCAGGCACATGGCATGGTCTTTGAGGCTGTCCTGTGCAGGGCCAGAAGATGGACTTTGATGATCCTGAGGGTCCCTTCCAGCTCAGAATATTCTGTGATTCAGATAAGCACTTCCAAGCCGTGGGGAGAATAAGGGATGAGTTGAAGCTTCCTGAGCTAGCTATGGGTGTGTACTTCACCTCATCTCCCAAGGGCAAGCATAAACTTGGATAGAACAGGGGCACTCAACATGGGCATCCTTGCAGTGTTCTGCAGCATGAGGGATGTGGGATTTCCCCATTGGCTGCCTGGAGCTGCTCAGCATCCTGTGTAGTTTTTTAGTGTCCTGAGCCTTCCTGAGTGTACTTGTACCATGGTAGGGAGCTATTCTAGTTCAGGCACACGTTTTATTTCAGAGTATCAACTCTCCTTGCATATCAGGATGTGTTGTTATCAACTGAGTAACAGCCAGGGAGTTGTTCCTTGGTGTGAAGGACACAATTTGCATCCTGGGACTTTTTATGCTTTACAGGCTTGCCAGTGATAGTTATAGGGGCAAAATTCTCTTGGAGCAGATATTGTTCAGACTTGCTGTACTTGACTGTCTGTCTCTTTTTTGCAATACTGTCTGTCTCTGCCTTTCTTCTTTGAGAATCAGTTTTACATTTGGATACGGAGCAGGGATGGAGTGGAGAGATGGCACCTGAGTCCAGAGGACCTTAGTTGCCTTTGCAGCTTCATTCCTAACTCAGTCACTTCCTCACGTTCACCTCCTTGCCCTTTCTTACAGTGGTTTCCCTGCCAAGACACATCCTTTGGATGTGGCTGGGATACAGTGAACACTCCATAGGAGTTAGCAGGGAGGAGAGGAGGAGAGGAGGAGAGGAGAGAAAAGAGAAGAGAAGAGAAGAGAAGAGAAGAGAAGAGAAGAGAAGAGAAGAGAAGAGAAGAGAAGAGAAGAGAAGAGAAGAGAAGAGAAGAGGCAAACTGACTCCATATCATGCTCATCCCTGTCCTGAACTCAGCTGCTTCTGTTACTTGCCTCTTCAGAGGAGGATAGAATGAGATGTGTTTCAGATTCCTTTTGGAAGTGGAGAAGGACATGTCAGTGCAAGGGGTAAATCACAGATGTAGCAAAGCTTTGTCCTCTATCATAAAGCTTTCTCTACAGCCCAGCCCATGCCTGAGCTGACCCAGCCCCATCAGCTCTGGAAATGTAGTGCCCATTTAAGAAGTACTCATCTAGAAAATGGAAGTAGAAAGATTTTCTGAGAGACCCAGAAGAAAAATTACTTCAGTTAGTAATTAGTGGTATTTGCACATGTCTAGCATTTTAATATCATGCAAGACTTTTCGGGCACTAGAAAGTCCTGAGCTACTGATTTGGATGTCTTACAATAAGGGACATAAAAATAATTGGAGTCAAACATGGGAATGTGAGATTCTGGAATGGAGAACCTGGCTCTCCAGGTCATGTAACACATTTTTTTACCTTCCTAGAATTTTCATGTGGCTCAACCCAGTTCTCTTCATGTTCTGCACACTTTCTGCAAGTAGAAAATATTTTGTATTGAAAAGAGTATTTTTCCTGTAGTTTTGTGAAAAATGGTTTTTACTTTTCCAGTTGGTGTAATCAGAAATCCATTTAATTAGCAGGCCTGTTCCATTGTGAACATACTCTCTGTGGGACTGAGATTGTCCATTTCATGCAGTGAGAAACAAAGACCCTCCATTTGGCAGCAGGAAATGCTCAGTTCAGTCCCAAAAGGGCTGACCCATCAGACCCATCAGGCTGTCATTTCATTTTTCCTGAGAACTGAATTCTAAGGGAATGAGGATTGCTTCTGGCCACGACTTAGTGCAGCCCTTAAAACTGGTCAGATGAAGATTTTCAGTTTATATTATTAGGGAAATGAATATTTATGCTTTTTCTGTGAGCTGAAAAGCCCTGAGCCTCCACAGGAGGAGTTTATGGCCTTTCATCATCTTCATTGATCAGGATCAACATTAATCAGGTAAATTAATCTGCAAATGCCTTTGCCTCTCACCATCACAAAGCAAAACTCCTCCTGTCCTGTCCTCCAGCATTTTCATCAGATTTTTTTGGCTGAGAACAGAAGTTAGACAGTACAGAAGTACCAGGTATCCACAGCTCCCAGGAGAGACTGCTTCAGCAGCAAACATTTCCCAGAGAGCCATTTCCCAAGGGTACCATGTCAGTGGTACCTACACTGCTCCAAAGAGTCACGATCACCAAAACACTGGCTTGTGAACCTCTGGCTCTTCTTGAAATGCCTATTGCTGCTCCTCAGCTGGAGCTCTGTCTCCAGAGAGGCCAGCTGTGCTCCTGCTTCTCTGAAAGGGTAGATAAATTGGGTTCTCAAAGGCAGATGGCAGTTTTTTATGGATAATGTAGGATTCCTGTAATTACTGTAGGAAAATGTTGTAACCTAATGTGTATTAATTCTGCTACTATAATCTAAAATGTATTAATGTTGTGGCAGTACTATTCTGTTTAATGGTTGCATTAATACATACTCTGTGGGTATTATGGTACAATTGCATTTTTATTGCATACTTTACCTTAATGTTTATGATAGTATTACTTAAAAAATTCTGGACAAAGTTGCCTGATTTCATGGGTGGGTCCTACCACAAATAGGTTCTACAACAAATAGTAGATTTCATGCCTTGTTATAGATTATTAGGAAAGTTATATGTGGGAATCACTGGTATAGCTTAAGTAGTTATCAATACAAATTTTGTGAACAATGAAACCAAACACCAGTCTCTCAGGAGTAAAGCTATTAGGATACATAATATGGCCTTTGTATTGAAGTTTCTGACCACTTTTTTCTTCCTATGTATCAAGTTCACTTGGTTGTGAGAGTACTCAGGCACTCTAGAAAACTAGACCAGGTAGCATATGTTTCATGAGGACCCAGGCAGGATTGCAAAAGTATCTTCTTACCCACAAAACCAGACCAAAACATGAAAAAAAGTTATGTCCAAAAATATCATTATAAATGCAACCCAGGGTTAGTGCATTTTACTTCCTTCCATATGCTTTAGGTACACTCTGCATAACTCTCTGCCCATCTCTTGGGGAAATAAAGCAGCCCCAGGCTTCTCAAATATTAAGATCTTTGGTTTGATTTGTCATATGTCTGTAAGACTTTGATTTGAGTTCTTCAGCCATGAAGATATCCATTATATATAGACTCCTGCATGTCCTTCCCTGCCAGGAGCCACTCCAGACAGGAGCTGTACTTAGGGACTGGTCCAGCTGGAGGTACAGGGAGGTTCCACTTTGCCCACTCACTATTTCAGAGGCATAAAATGCACTGCCCTGGGAGGAAACAAATCCAACCATTATTCTCATTGCTCTTTTCTGATCTCTGTTTGTTTTACTGTTATCTAGAACTATATTTCATATTTTAGGCTATTGCACTGGCAAGATCTGTTTAAAGACAACTAAAATGCAAAATTTTAAGTTGCGTGGGAGTATAATTTTATATGATTTACTGTCTGGCTTTTGCCAAGCACTCCACTGTCACCAGCATAACATTTGGTAAATAACTGAATTTAAGTATGCTAGCCACAAGGTTTTATCCACACCAGTCTTTTTTTCTTTATCTGCTTGGAACAAACTGTTTCATATATTGAAAATTTGTTAACAAACAGAATAAGGCTTATACAAAAGGGCTTAGCATTTAACATTTTCACACACTATTGAATTGTTAAACTTCAAAGATTTTTTTCCTTCTGATTGCTAAGCCTTAATTAGAGCAGATTGCAAAATAGTAAGTGTACAGTGAGAGATTTGCAGGAGATATTTGGAATCAGAAAATCTCAGCAATGGTTTAGCTACATTTTCTTCTGACCTCTGGGCGCAGAATTTACCCCAGAGAGGCTCTGAGAGTAAATCCCAACAGCATTAAAGTCGGTAGCAAATTCACTCAATCTCTGGAAAATAGGTCCTACAATTACAGACTTAAGAAGCTCAATCTACTTACTTTGTCCAAGAGGAGGATGTGAGATGATGTGATGATGGTCTACAAGGTATTACTTGGCCACGATACCTTCAATAGCAGATAGCTCCTTAATCGAGGACAAAAAGGCAAGCTGAGGTGCCAGGGTTAAAAGATGATCCCAACAAATTCAGAGGAGAAATTGGCCACTCTTTCTCTGGAGTCAGATCCCAAACTTCAGTGACAGTGAGTTGGTTGGGAGGGGAATGAGTTCCCTGCTGGGAACTTTTAAGTCAGATTACAACTTCAGAGCCTTGTTTCTCCAGGGGGTGGAGGACCCTGCTGGGATTCCTGGTGCCAGGACCTATGTAAAGTCTCCCTACACTAAGTGCAATCAGAAGTTTGCCCCCAAGAAGTTTTATCAGTTTTGGCCTTGCAGCTTCCAGCCACATCAAACCTCACCCAGGCAGTGCCATTCCCATCAGCTGTGCCATGGACATGTGGGTATATATGGCACATGCTAGTGACAAGAGAGGTGACAGGGAGTAGCTAGAAAAGCAGACTTAAAAAGCATGTGGGTGAGACAAACCTCTGCTAGGCTGCCCAAAGCTTACTGGTCCCAAAACCTGCCTGCTGTCATGGGCCACCAGATAGCAGTTACTGCACTTCAGTGAGTGACACATCACTTCTGAAAAAACAAAATCAGAATTTCCTCCAGAATTAGAAATTCCTCCCCAAAGACTGCTTGGATAGTGTGGGGGTTAGTGCTTTTCCTCATCATCCTTTCCTGCTGAGCAGCAGGGCATCTGCCCCGTGCCCCACAGGGACCCGGGGGCAGGCTTCCCATGCTGTTCCCCTGTTACTTGGGACTTGATGTGGCTCACCAGGACTGCAGACAAAATGGAGTGAGGGGAAGTTATCCTGGCATGTGACCTCATTTGCAGTAAAAAATGGTTTTCTGTAATAACACAGGTTATTATTCAGAAGATAGAGTGGAAGGAGGATTAAGATGCAGTCATAATTGTGTGTTTGGTGTTGTGTACTGTACACAGAGGATGATGTACTTAAATTACGTATCCCCAAAGGCTCCCTGACAAACACTCTGTGAGAATCTCCAATAGAAAAAAACCCAAAGCCTTTTAAAAAAACCGCCTTTTAAACCTGCCATTAAAAAGACCAATCCTATAAGCACTATTTTGTTAAAAATAGTTTTGGGGTGTTTCATCCAGCCATATTTTCGCACATCTTGTGGTTCTTTGCAAAGGGCTTTGTTTCTGAGAGTTTAAGTAAAAGAAAGTCATCATACTTAAAGACTAACTGATGGGGATAGCTATAACGAAAACTACTGTGAATACCCCCTTTTCTTCCCTTATCTAAGCTCTATTCATCTCATGTAAGTGTTTCAGAAGCAGTTTTTCTCTGCCTTAAGGCATTTCAATTAATGCTCAGATACATGCTGGTAAAAGCTTTACCTTATGGCTTTTTACTCTGAATTCCCTAACATTCAGCAGCGGGTTTAGGACATCAATAGGTAGCAACGATTAACATGAAAAAGTGAATTAAATCTTTTTTTCTCTTGAGAGAGTTCACATTTACCACATTGTTTTAGGAACACTTTGCTCCCTCCTTACTGTCAGAGATAGGTCTCTGTTACAGGACCTCAATAGGATTTCCCAGAAGCATATTCCCATGCTTGGAGCTTGACAGGAATTATGGCAAAAATAAAATCTACATTTTGATTGTTATTAAAACTGGGGACAAGTCTGTTCTTAGCATGATGCACCAAGGTGTTCCAATAGTATTTGCAGTATGCAGCAGTATTTAGAAAGCAACTGTGATACCCTGTGAGTGGAGTTTGCAGCTGACAGCACTGGCCTGACAAATGTGAGATAGTTCAAATAGACTTTTACTTACTCCAATTATTCAGTGCTGAAACTATACGATTAGTTGTAAATCCCTGGGATTACTTTCTACCTTCTCTAAAAAGGGAAAAAAAAACCCACTTTTCATGGCCACATAGGTTTCTGCTGTTTAACATTTAAAAGATCACTTTAAAATGACATGACATGCTTTGATGATTTTCATATGATATTGAAAATCAGGTATGTCATTGATTTTTTTTTTAATATGTTAAGAATAATAGCGATCCAATTTGCATTTGTGGAGCCTAGTCTGTTCTAGTTGATTGGAGAAGAGGCTTTTGCATTGTGGATTTTAAATGATGTGTTTACAGGCAACAGGAGAATTTTCTCTAATGCTTCTGTAATGTTGCAGTATTACTGTAACAATACCACAGTATATTTGTGAAATACTGATATTTTCACATATATTTTTCCAATAATACTGGGGTTAGTCTTTCTCACAAGCCAGCCAGTAGATTGACCAAGACTTCTGAGTGTGGGACAATGTGAAAAGATGGATGCTATTTAAAAGTAGGTAAAAGAGAAAAACCCGAAGCCCAAGCAAACATAGGTTAATGATTTTCTGCTATGGTTTCACAGCCTCTGCATGTGCTCCAGTTGTCTTTTCTGCTTTTCAGTCCTGTGTGCTGCTTTTAGGCTGAGGTTGATACTACAGCTTTGCATGTGGTGTTATTTTAATAATATACACATATACACCATAGTGCTGATCTGGAAAGAGGAGACATGTCTCATGAAACCTGTGACAGAGGAGGTGATGTGAACCTAGGGAAAATATCTAGATTATATCTCGCCCTCATGATTTAAGCACATAGTGAACTAGTCCTCCTGAAGTAAATACATGTATTATGAACAGAAGTCCATGTAATTTAGGTTCCTAATCCCTAATTAATTAGATTCCTAATCCAGATCTCCCTTTGTGCTTTCAAAGGCATCTACTTCTCTTTGTTGATTACGGAGAAAATTTCCACCCTCATCTCCAAAAACATGATGGAGTGGGTTCAGCAATAGTGGTGAAGAAAGGCTGGAAACTGCAGTAACTGGGAACAATAGGATGAAATTTGATTAAAATATGCAACCTAAAAATTATGCAGAAGTGTCTGTGTCTGTGGGTTTATGATGGAAAGAGGAGACTTTAGAGAAGTGCCAGAAAAAAGAAAAAGAAAGGGAGTTTTTCTACACTCAGATTGCACAAGACTGTGCATAATCATCACTCATATGCACTCTCTTCCATTTAGCTACTGCTTGATAATTTTATTGTGATGCCTATTTTCAGTGGAACTTCTACAACTTAATGGTATGTTCCTTGACCATTGGCAGAAAATTTCTAAAGGCAGAAATTTTTCCCAAAAAGTAGTACTAGAAGTACTTGAGTTCTGCAGAACAACAATGGCTTCAAAACTTAACTTCAAAAGTCTGGTTCCTGCCTGAATTCCTGATTTGTTTGCAATCCAGTTAGCAAGTCAAAAATGTGCAACATTTTGTCTTGCCTAAGTTACAGCAGCTGTATAACTATCAAACTGTTATTTGGGGTAATCAAACAATGGAAAATTTGTTTATACTGTATTATTGTTAATTAATTTACGTCCAGAAGTACTTCAAATATATATGCAAACATACATTAATCATGTTTTAAAGGCGAATGTGGGAAAAGCAGAGCTTGTAAGAGTAGCCATGTAGATGTAGAAACCATTAATGTTTCCGATGCCCTGTGGTAGGAAGAAATATATTAAAAATTGATTTTTGGTTTCTGCTTTTTTCTTGGTAGCATTTACAATAAAGGATATAGCAGAAAGTAGTCTTTAAATTGATATTTCAAAGCTTTTTATGTTGGGGATATGTTTTTCTGTATTGTTAATGGGTTTATATAGCAGAGTAAAAAGGTCAGCTTCTGAATATGATGGTTTTATTCTTCTATTAAAAAAAAGAGATTAGCATTCATGAATTATTTAAATATCAACCAAAATATTTGGCACGGTGCTACAGTAAGTGGTATTTTTAAAACAAGGCTCAGAGGAGTGTGCTGTGCAGGAGGGTGGATAGCATTAACTCTCTCTCACCTTGTAGCAAGATGTTGCTCGCTGCTGCATCTGCACACGGTGTGCAGTGAGTGATGAGACAGGTATTTATGGGACTTTGATCGCCGTGATTCAATCTCCACCCGTTTACACTTCTGTAATTGAAGAGCCTCTCTTCATCCAAAAAAAGTGAACTGTAATGTGTTTCATGGCCTCTCCCAGTTCATAGCCACACTGTACTGAGCAAGCAGCCCTGTCAGATTGTTTTCTTTTAAAAAGATGCTTTGGAAAATAGCAGCGCTTCCCAGCTTTCAGTTATGTCTGAAACATGACTCTGAAAAACCACAGCAGTATTGAGTTGGTCTAGACACATTCTCATTAATCAAATCCTAACTCTAAGACTTTTTAAAATAACTTTTGCAAATAGCATGCATTTTTTGAATAATTTCATAAAAGTAGTGTTGTCAGGTGGTAAGATTTACAATGTTTTGTTCTAATTCAGCAGAATTCTTCAGGGATATGATTCTGGTTTTTTTTCTGTACAAATATTTTTTAAACCTTCAATACAGTCATAATGTTTTGAAGTGCTAATTGCCAAACCTCCTAAAGTGTATAAAGAATGGCATTTCATACAGCATCATTGATCATATTTTTAGGGAGCCCGTTGATGGATTAATAAACCGCTGTAACCTTCTGTGCAAAAAACACGTTGATAATAAATGGACTGTAATCTAAAAGGCCTACTGCTAAATGAATTGAAGTGGCAGCAGTAACTGCAAAACTGAATAATTATAATATCCTGAAGACAACCCTAGTGTGAAAGTTTTTGCAAAGAGCTGCTTATGGAATTCAGGAGCATGTTGTCCTCTGGTGGTTCCCACTGCTTGGCTTGGCAGTGGGGCAGTCAAAATGGGTGACAGTGGGACTGGGCAGTCCATTCAGTCTGGAAAGAGCCTTTCTACAAATATTCATTGGAATTTTTCTAATTGATGCTATTCAGTGGCAAAATGTTTAGTGCCTTTTTAATGTTGACATAGCTGCTGTAGTACATGAAAAGTGAAAATTTACATTGTAGGTGAAATAATGTATGAAAAATAAACAGTAATTTAAAATCAGACACCAAACAAAAAGGTGTCACTTAGCACTGGTTTAAATTTTTGCAAATTTAAACTCTTGTTCCTTGATGTTTGACTACCACATAACCAGATGGATTCATTTTAACATATTTAATTGTGAATAAACCAATTGATTCTTATTTACATTTATATTTGAATAAGTCAGATAGGAGGTTGAAGACACAGAGAGAGACAGAGACAGAGAGAGGATTATGATACAGTCTTTTACATACAGGCTAGTGTTGAGTCAACTTTCTCATCAAGCCATACATAACCTGCTAGGACATTCCTTCGCCTTTTTACCTCCCAGCTTATCAGCTGTGCAAAGAGTATTTCTGGAAGGGGTTTCGAGCCTTTGTCCTCACAAAAGACATATAGGAGCTGGTGGGTTGTCTCTGAGATGTTGTATCCCTGTGTTAAAGGCCTCAAACTCCAAGCCTTCCCATGACAATTCTGCATCTGCCTTATTTTTCACATTTATTTTTTGTGGTTTTAGGACTTGATGTTATATTGAAGCGTGGTATTGCTATGTTATTCAGTATCAGCACATGACATAAAATCAGAAGAGTAACTGTCTGGACCCTATATGTGTGTGTGTACACACATATACATATTTAAAAACATATTTACCTACACGTGTACACGTACTGATTCATGTGTATCTGGGTATAGAAAGGTTTTGCATTCTAGTCACACCCTGTGGTACCATCATACCCCTCTACCCAGCATGTCCACATCAGTTCTGTTTTACAGTGTTGTGCTGTGGGAAAGGGAAAGACCCAGCTAATACCAGTCTCTTACTATACTGGTCTCCATAGCACTACTGTCCTCTGTCATGCCACGCAGGATTTTGCTCCTGGGGTGAGCAGGAGTCAGCAGGATACAGCCTGCAGGCGACCCTGTCACAGGTGATGGTGCTGACCCAGTGGTGAATGCATGTAGTGACTTCAGCTGCACAGCAGCCGTTTTCAGACTGGGACTTCCCTGGGAAAGGAGGGACACAGGGCAAACCAGGAATTTTTAGACCCTTTCTTTTATCGTAATTGATGTTTCCATCTTATTCTTCTGTTCTTCTAAGTTATGACAGTGTGTCCAAAACGACATTATGATATTTCCTCAAAATGTCATGGCATGAATGAGTAATTTCTCCTGAGCGAATCCCCAAAGGGACAATTTGAACTCTCTCTGCTCCTGCTATTGAATCCCATTCAATTATACGTGGAAATCCACAGTCAGTTAAACGTGGAAGAGGAAAGCTTCATGGGATCTTGCCTGAAAGGCAGCTGTTAGCAGTAGGAAAACATTGAAGTCAGCACTCTTTAGTGGTGTTTCTTTTGTAAGACGTACATTAAAAGAGCTGAAATCTCTTGAGATGCTTGTGATAAGCGCTGATATTAAATGCCACGCTCCTATCATGCTTCTTTAAAGGTGAGCATTATTAATAGAGCACCGTGTCTTTCCATTGTGCCTTAGCTGTCTTAATTCTTTGGTTTCTCATGGTTTCTCTTAGTAGCTTTGCTGACTGCTGTGTCCAATGTACCTATTTTCTGAAATCAGAGTAACTATGTCTTGATGCAGAAGCAGCTTTCCCCTTCTTCATTTTTAAGGAAAATAACTTGGATGTTAGATGGCTTTGGTTACTTTAGTATCTATTCTGAAATGAAGAATTTGGGGGTCGTGATGCTGTTGTTATATCATAATTTTCATCATCATCACCATCATTGTTATCCGGGGACCTAGTGGTAGCCAATTCTGATCCAAGTCCTTTACCTTAAATTTTTTCAGGAAGGTGTCTGTGTTTTTCTCCTCTGTGACTGAAGCCTGTACATCTTTTGTTAGCCCTGCTTTATCGAAGCTGGTGTGATCCCAGACAGCCTCCACAAAGAGCTTTAATGTGCACAATGCTCAAAACAATCCTCATTTTCAGGCCCTCAGCACACTAAATAGGATATTTGTGGTGGGTTTTTTGCATTGCTTCAATGGATCTCGGCTCCGAGCGCTGCAGCTCTTTGCAGTGTGCGCCAGTCGCTTCCACATGAGTCTGGCAAAGAGCACACAAAGGCTTGGTTGAGCACCTTGCTCAGCTCAAGAGATTAAATTGCTGGTCAAACTTACTGGTTCATTGTTCAGCATTTCCACGGGTAATCAATAATAGTTCATGTTTTCAAAAAACCCCACAAACTAATGCTGCCATTGTCTCTTTTATAGTGGGTTGAAAATCTGTAGTGATTTTCAGCTCAAAAATGGAGTTCACTAGAAGAACAGTATGCTTGGTGGACCATCAGTGCTAGTGTCCGTGTTGTGTTTCTCCATGAAAACTTCAAACTTTCATACATTCTGTTCCTGTAAACCATTCCATTAAGTCTCTGTATCAAATAGATAAATGCTGGTATTATTATTTCAGTAAATTACAATTTATCAAAAACTTTGCTGAGAGAAACTCCTTTCACTCTTAGATTTCAGTTTTCCAAGGGTAGACGAAAGTGAGGGCCAGTGTTTCAGTTATTCAACTAAACCATCCTTACTTCTCATGGTAGCAAATTAAACAGTGGTGCTTTACATCAAAGGAACTCACATTCCCTTTCCCCTAGAGAAGGTGTGTTGGGGAAGGTTGCATTTACATTCAATGAAATTAGAAATATTGCATGCTTACAGGTGGATATTTTCAACTGTGTGGAGTGTACCCAGTTATTGAAATGTATGTGATATACTACTGTGTAGTGAGAATGCAGTTCTGTTCAACCAAAGAAAAGGGTGCATGAAATTTTAGTATAGACGGTTGGCTTTATCTGTAAGGAACATTAAAATGGACATCAAAAATATAGTAATGTAGTGGGTTTAAAAAAAAAAACAAACAGGAAGGAGAAGCACATGAATTTGTGTGACAACCAATTTCATAGCAAAAACTTTGCAAGAAAAAATTATGTATGTCCAATACTGATAAGACGTTGTGAGTGTACATTTTCAGATGTGGTTTTCTCTTAGTATTCCACCCATTCACGACAGCACTCCAAGAATAGTAAGCACAGTCACCAGCCTTCTCTCTATGAAAGGGGAATATATATATATAGGGCATGAAACAAAACTTCAGCATACAGAACTGACACTGCAAAGTTAAGGACCTGACATTGAAAGGAATTTGTAAAATTCCCTTCCCTGGCTCATCCCAGCACTGACAAGCCCTGTCCTGCTGCGTGCCATTTCTGTTTCCAGTGAGGTATATATTCCTGTCTTCTTTCAACACTGCTAGACCTAAATGCATGAGCTGGTCAGCAGTGAGTAAAAATGTATCTATCTAAAGCAGCCAGTGACACTCACTCATTTTAAATTCATTTGCTGGGCAGTTTATTTAAATTTTAGCAAAGGTGCTTTTTATCACGGAGCTTTGAGCTCCATGCCTGAGATGTGGCTGTTGGCAAAGGGCAGCAGAAATCCGAGTCAGGCTTGTAGTCAGTGGCATGAAAGAGGGAAGAGCCAGGCCTCAGACCTGTTTCTGATGGCAGCACGTCCTGAGCAGCTGCAGTGTGTTTCAGCTGAGCTGTAGCCTACTGGTATTCGGGCTTCTTCCAACAGCACCAGTCTGAGACAAGTCATGGTAAAATATTAGCTCTGCACAGTTGCTGTTTTTGCCCCTGAAATAACAGACTTCTTCTTCCACAAGTTATTTCTCTAATCTTGTAAAGAACAGCCCTTAGTAGTAACATGCATGTGTAGACAGAGTGATTTTGAGAAGGGTTTTTCTGAGTGTTTATTTTAGACATAGGCTTACTTATGACATTCTCATGTGACATTCCTGGAGGCTTGATATTTGTGATCCTCACATAGTAATAACATTCACTGTGGTGGGTAAAATATAGCTATAATAATTATGCTTTACTGATGTTTGATGACAGGATGTTGTTTCTTTTTGTTTCCAAATAAAATCATGAGGAAAGGAAAGAAGAGCAGTACCCTGCTGCCAGGGAGGGAAGGAGTGCCTGGCATGACATGGGCTGGCTGTGGTGAAGAGGCCAGCCCATGACTGCTGCTGCTTCGCTGAGAATTGATCTATGTGCTGAATGTGCTGTCAAGAGCCTGCCCAAAAAAACCTAGGAGCCCCCATTTCTGTCGTGGCAGCAGGCCCTGTGTCTATAAAGCATGCAATATGCAGACAGATGTGAGGTTCAGTGACAGCATCATTCTTTTTATGATCTTTATATGTATAGAAAAAGGTCAGAAAACTAATCACTTTTCATTTAATAGCTTCTTGATATTGAGGGTTTATAGGATGACAGAAGCAAGTGTTAAAATCCTATGGACTGAAACCATCACTTCCTTATGGTCCATCTTTTCATACCAACCCATTCAGAGATGTTGCATACCAATATATATATTCAGAGCCACTGCTCCCTTCCCCTCAGACAAATCGCATTTCATTTTATTGAGATGCAGATAAATGTGCAGGGGGAGAGTATTCTGTTTTTTCAGGCCCGCCCTTAATACTATTAAATAATTGTGTAATTAAAGGCTCCAGCAATTTGCCATCTCTTTTCACATAGAATTACTTCAGATGTCTGGCATACACACTCACCCTGTTGTTCAAAGCCATTACAGTCCATACAGTCAATAATCTGCAGATTAAAAATTCAATAAGTAGACGCATTAAAAATTGCATGGTTCCAATTCAGTCCATACTCCCGATTCAGGCTGCTTAGTGTTGGAAGGTGGTTTCTGAAAAGCAGGAGATGGTGCCACCATTTCAGGATGCCTCAGCTCGTGCCTAACCACGTTGTAGCTGCAGAACAAGGGCTTGCTTGCAAGGGCTGTAGTGAATGTATAGCTACTCCATGAATAGAGAACATAATAAATGGGCATCCATGGCGATTTCTCTCCTAAAACCAAGCTCTCTCCATGCAGCTTGGCTACCAGGGTGTGCCTGAAACAGGCTTCCCAGTCTATCTTCATCTCAGTTGGGAAAAAGTGTGGCTGAAAGTCTTCCATTCTGAGAATCACTCAGTGCAGATTATTGATGGAGTCGGATGTTACATCTTCACAGAGTGTTTTTTGTTTGTTTGTTTGTTTGTTTTAATTCAGCCTGTTATGGATTTTGGAGAAGAGAGGTAAAAAGCTTGCAAATCATCATGCTTAATGTTTGTGCTTCCAGTTGTTTTGCTGGTGTTTCAAATCCTGTTTCTAATAGGGGATTTTTGTATGAAAGCCCAAACCATCAGTGTTGCAAATGTTGCTTTTCAGTAAGTGGTCCCCACTAGGGAGAGGCCACTGTAATCCAAAATCTATATTTTCAAAATATCTCCGATCTTACTCCTAGTAGGAAAAAACTTACTACCTTTGCAGTGGTCAAGTTGTTAATGCTAAGCACAGTGAAGGCAGTTTTCCTTGCAGACAAAATACACGGCTAAGAAGTAGCTAATACACCTCACCTGCAGTGTGGGGGCTCTGCATTGTGCTCAGTCTTTGGGAGAGGTTCTGTAGGTACAGGTTGCCTGGCTCCCTTTAAAGGTCATTTAAAGCTGGCAAAATTATTGCTTCCCAAAAACTGGATGACCCTGTTTGTGATGGGCCTTCTATCTTTACTAGGATTCCTATTCCACCCACCAGAACTGTTATTTTCCAGAACTTTATCCATCCCCACCTTTTTCCCCTGATGTGAAAGAAGCTTCTTTACTGCAGCAATTGTGTCTCCTTTGAATCTCTCTCAGTCTTTGCCTTTAATGCAAGAGATGCCATCAGACTGCATAGTATGCTTAGGAAGATGTAAAGCCTCTGATGGTTGTGCCCAGCACAGGCTTGACTTGACAGCAAAGGTTAAAAAAACCTCACCATCAAAGCTACCAGATGACATTAGTTTTAATCATGAGTGATCAATGCAAAAAGTATTTTAGACCTTTACCCATACATGATATTTAGGGCAGTTTTATCTCCAATTATGCTTCATTAGTGCAATGTATCACAAATGCTTTATATATCTCTTTTATCTGTGACGATATGTTTACAGGATGATTTTTTTTTCTCTCTCTGTTGTGGCAGAAGATAGAAAGACCATGAGACGGAATTTCCGTTTGGTGCTGGGATGTAAGGGGCAAGGCAGTCACAAGCCCAGTGACAGATGAGACTGTGAACCTCAGAGGGGCAGAGATCCCCATTACACAAAGGAGCATAGACCTGTGTGCTTAACCTGTGTGCTGTGTTTCTGTCCCAGCTGAACAAGGTGATGAACAGGTGTGGGGATGCCTGAAAAATAAATTACATCAGACTACTATCCTTAATACACCCTAAAGTTTAGGTGTAAAATTTTTATTCAGTGTTGGGGAAGAGATAGGAATGATGAATTTTAGTTCTGGTGGGTTTGCACCTGAGCAAACCTGATCCTTTGGAGGCTAAGAGGATCTGATTAGGATGCACAGTACTACAGCACACCGGTGGTCTTGGGTTCCTCTCCCAAGTGCATTTAGCCAAGCAGAACTTAGCCTGTTTATCCTGATAATTAGAATCTGGTTTTCTATTTAATATTTACTAATAACACCATGCACTTACAAGCCTTCCAACCAAGCACTTGACAAACCTTAATGGAATAAGCCTCATAGCACTCTGGGGAGGGATGTGAATACCATTTTCTTTATCATGCTGAAAGAGTGAGATGATGTAATTGTACCTCCCTGAGTATATTTATTTCTTGTCTCCCATTATCTGTCTGATAAAAACCACTAAGTAGAAAAAAAATCTATTGTTTTAGAAATCCTTCTGGTAGTTTAACTATAATCTAAGACTAGTAACTAATTTAGACAGAAACATAATTAGTGTAAATGTTTCTCGTAGCTCCCTCTGATGAATGCCATTGCATTTGGATATTCGCTTGTAGAACACGCAGCTGAATAGTGAAGAGGTGAATCTCTACAAAAAGTGTGTGAGCAGTGTCTGTGTATGGAAAGAGACTTAACTGGGACTTTCTGATCTTAAGTGAGACCAGCTGTTGGTGAGAAGTGGCAGAGCCATATGAAGTGTAGGTTGAGTGGGGCACCAAGAGTACACAGGAGGATGCCACAGGGCCAGGTGAGAGGTGCTGCAAGAGTTGGGAGCAGCCATTGGGTGGAAGATGCTAAGGGCACCAAAATGCCATGCTGTGGGAGCTGACTGGGAGCATAAGGAGTAATGAGAAGGTTGTGTGAGGTGCTAGTGGTCTCTGTCAGGCACTGTTTGTATAAGCAGCTTTCAGAGGAGTTGAAAAAAAAGGCAGGAAGTGACTTGTATGGGTGATGTATACTGCTGATGTGAGTTGGGACAGACAAAGAAAAACTGCAAGCTTTTCTTCATTACCAGTACATGCTGGGCTTTATAGGTTGGATGTACTTACCAGACCCTCAAGCCTGTCATCTGCCCATGCAATTGCTGGAAATAACACTGTGCTTTATGCAATTACAAAAAAGTATGTGTTGCTTTATGTCAAGCTGGGACAGGACTTTATTAGTCCTAATTTGAAGGTAATGCACTAATGGCAGTATTTGTCAGATGGGTTTTTACAGCATGAAAGCTGGTAGGAACTGTGGGAAAACATTCCAGTGCAATGCTTTGTTTTCACATTCCAGCCTGGAGTGCCTTCTGATACAGCTCAGCAGCTGAAATGCATAAGGGAAACACATTTTACTCCTTCTGGCTCCTAACTTGCAGCAGCAATTTGGCGAATGGGCCTGACATTCCAGTCCTGCTGCATGTTAAATGACCAGGTGTCCCCTCACTTGCCTGCTTAGTTCATTGTCAAAAAGAGGAGCTTCCCACTCTCTGCAAAGTTCATTCTGTGTGACCACATGGTGTGTGATACCTCCCCTTCAATCACCATGATGCCATTTATTTACCTTTCTTCTCTGATCAGACAGAGAAGAAAGACTTCTTCATATTGCATATTTTCCTCCTGTCAGTCTGCCCAACAGATAACTGCCAATACTGGGACACGAGCTACAGCAGTTTTGGGGTTTGGACACATCCCTGCAACAAACTGGTTAGGTATCTTCTCATTAGAGCTCCTGAGATTTCTGCACAACTCCTCTGCATCAAAATAAAATACCTTGACCTTTGCATTTTAACAGAAATATCCTCTATCTTTTAAAATCTATTTTAAAATATCCACATATTAATGAAAGTATTGCAGTAAAACATTACATCAGACAGAAAAAATTTTCTCCCTCCCCTCTCTTTTCTTTCTTTCTTATAAAGGACTGCTTTCCCATCTGCTTCAGATGGGAAAGCCTAGCCAGCATGCTGGACTGTCTGTTAATTAAAGGGGTTTTCTGTGAACTGCTGCATTCAAGCTTTAACTCTAAACTAGAAATACATATATAAAAATATATCAGTATTCTTTAAAATACCATTATAGAATTGGAAATAAATTACCATGATCTTTTGATTAATTTTTAATAGTGTATCTGAAATATTTGTTGAGACCTCTTTAGTAGGCATTGGTCCAGACCCTAAACAAGGCAACTTCAAGGACTTCTGGTTGTTTTTTTTGTTGTTTTTTGTTTGTTTGTTTGTTTTTGGTTTTGGCTCTTTTTTGTATATTATTATGATGATGCTACTAATACTAATAGTAACAATAATTACAGGAATAGTAACAACTGTCAATCTAGGATAGCCTTTAAAATATCTCCCCTGCGCATTTAAAAATTCTAAATATAATTTAGTTTGAGATTTTTATGCCATCATAAGTAATTTTTATTAATTTAAAACACAATTCTAGTTGTATAAATCAGTTTTGTTTAGTATTCACTGCAGATAAGGAAATGTATTATCAAGGGTTGTAAGGTGCAAAAAATTAGCAGTTTTTAACAGAAACATAAATGTTATCTAGTCTTTTTGATACAATTAGAAAGTATCAGCAAAAAATCTTAGCCTGGGATTTGTTGCCCATTTCATATAATTCATTACAAGCACTGCCTAATAAATTTAGCAGTTTGAAATTGATTTATGCTGAACCTTTGTAGTATTAACATTCTTGTTTTATAATTACGAGCAAAAGGAGCATAACCTTTTCCTAATATATGGAAAAGAGATGTGATGTTTCAGAAAAAAAAATCCCTGATTCTACTTTTCTCTCTGCCGTTAGCCTTGCTCTCGGTTCTTCAGCTAATGCTGATGCACAGTGACACATAGTGAAAGTACCAAGACTGCAGCAAAACTCTATGATTCTGTCTCGCTGTTGGGAATACAGCATGGTCTTTTGGCACATTCTGTAAAGACTGAAGGAGCTCACGGATCCTTGCAGGTTTCTGGGATCTTCAGTAGTACAAAATTAACAAATGTTTTCATAGTCTCCAGTTTAAAATGTTGACACAGACAAATAAGGCCTGATTTTAAACCACCCTGAGCAGCAATGGCTACATGTCTTTGTTTTTTAGAACCATCTTCAACATGGCAGTTCTTACTGGGAGAAATTAAGTGTATTAAGATAAAAGCATGTATGTACATGCTGTTGTTCTGTGTTGATCCTGATGCTGAAGAAACATCAAAGCTTCCCCCCCTTTTTAGATTGCTGGTATCTCTTTACACCTTAAATTCCCATTAATATAATTACAGGGGTTTCCATGTAAACCCCCAAACAACCTATGTGCAGTTGTGCTGTCTATTTAAAGGGCAGCTCCCTTTCCCAGCTCCATTCACCCTTTGGTCTGCCAAGGTCTGCACCAGTGCATGACAGAGCTGCTGTGGACAATGAGGAATCAAAAGCTGGCAATGAAGTAGTATAGAGTTGCTATTCTGTCTTAAGTGAAAGGAAAAAAAAAAGTTTTATTTGTTTTTAATACTCCTAAGTCCTGAAAATCAGAACACAGGCAAGGCTTTCCTCTTAATAGCAGATGGGTTTTTTTCTTTGTCTTTTCTTGGCAAAGTACCACCTCCCCACCCCAAAATTATTGAAAAGCATCCAGTACCAAACAATGAAGTGAGTAGCTTCATAAGAAGAATGGGTTTTGTCTAGATAAAATGTGAGTTGAAAAGAGAGATTTCTGATCAATAACTCTACTTCTACAAAAGAATGACTTTCTATGAATACATTTTTAATAGGCTTTAAAAAAACACCCTAGAGGCACCCATCGTGGCAATGGAGAACAGCTGCAGCTTCTAACTGATGTTAAAAGACGTCTTTGCCTGGTCTCACCTGGGTGCTCTATTAGGTCCTGAAAATACCTACAGGTGCCCTCTGCATTTTGGGAGCCCCTGCAGAGACACACTATGTGCCATGCATAAGGTCTGAAATCTAGAAGAGCGTTTAAGAATGTGAATAATCCTGTTGAAGTAATTTAAAGTAATTGTATGCTCAAAGTTAAGTGTGTGCTTAAAAGCTTTGCTAGGCTGGGGCATGGCCTGTCCCCCTCCCTCAGACACCATACAAAATCAGATCTGTTGTCAGGAGATCCTACACTTAGTAGGATTGCTTCCCATGCCTTCTGAATCTTGAATCTTTTCAGCTAATTCATATTGTAGCTATTAGTATTTCATGCCATGTGAAATAACCCAAAACATTGAAGAGAACATTCTCAAGAGATTAAAAAGTATAAAATGTGAATGATGTAAGGGAAAATTTCAAATATGACACAAGCGAGAAAAAGTGATTAAAGAAATTATTAATGCTAAAACCAAATATGTTTTGTGTTATGCAAGCACATGCTTGGGATTTGCCTATTACCAAAACTGCAATACACAGAAACAGTGAAAAATCCCTGTACATTACGAAGTTGCTAGAGTGCCAAATTTAGACATGCCTTTTTTTTTTTTCCCCCCCACATTCAGTATAGTCAGTTTGTTCTAAAGGCCATCCATTTTCTATTTTAATGTCCTGTGTTCCTTGGTTTTGTTTTTGATTGTGGTTTTTGAGAAAGTAAACGTTCTGGATACGGTTTGACAGAAGGTATTATCACAGAGATAACATACGTTACATTTAGAAGCTGATAAAATGGATTTGGTTTCCCTTGCTCTGCTGCAGTGTTGATGTTTCAGAAAATTTAATATAAAGGGACTTTATATCTTTTTATAATTTTAGCTATTTAAGACTGCTATCAAAACCTTGTTTTGAATCAATGTATAGGTGTCAGAAACATGCATGATACTAACTCTCTCTTGGCTGAACTGCAAGAGAAATAGGCTGTGTTACACCATAGTTTGTGAACTATACTTTATATTTTTGAAATGCTATTATTTGCCCAGTTAATTCAGTTTTAACTGTCCATTCAATTTCAAAATATAAGTGAGTTCTGTTTACCCAATTTCTTACTGGGTGGATGTTGTGGTGTATGCCAAGTATATTTATGGTTTAAAAGGATGATGGTTCAGCAAACTTACTGCATAATAATCCTTACTTCATTGTTATACTGTAAGTGGTTAAAGCCAAGTGTACATGAATATATAATGTGTTCCTCCAGTTTTGTAGCATAGCAATACATTATACTGTTGAGCTACTAAGACATTTATTCCAAAGGAAATGCAGAGAGTGATTTAGAAATGCCAATAACAATAATGCAATTACAGTTGCAAAACATCTTAGTTGACCAAACAAATCTTTTCTAAATGCACCTAGAATATTTCTGTAGCACATTTAATTAAGTATATATTCAGCATATTTAGTTTAGGACCCAATTAAGCACCAGAAGCGTAGCGGTATAAAATACGGCACTTGCCTTCCAGGCACTCCGGCTTAGATTCAGCAACAGTTGCATTTGATGCTGTAATGCTGCTGCAGAGATGGGAAAGACAATGCACACACAAGAGGCCATATTGCAAAGTGGCACTGGTATCTACTGGTAATTATAGCAATCATTCAGATGTTCTAGCAGTCGATACAGCTGAACTTTAGACAGGTTGCAGCTTTTAATTTATTAATGCAATATTTTTTCTTTATGAATTTCTCACATCAATCTCTTCCTTGTACGTGTCCAATTAGTTGTGTTAGAGTCTCTTCAACTTTTTAGGAATGGATCCTAGTGCAGTATTTACAACCATCTTTGCATCTCTGGTTTGTATATCAATGTGTCAAGATGTCTCAGAGGCAAAGAGCAGAACACATGCAGCAAAAGTGACAGTGACATGAAGTTACGTCTCTCCAAACACTAAATCATCATGCTGAAGAAGCAGAAGACTTTGACAATAAGGTCTAAACAGAAGGACGTTTTGACCTACAACATATCACCAGATTAATGACTTGCTGATACTAACTGGCCCTGTTTCCAGTGACTGATAAAAAGCTGCTGTTGTTGTTTGTCCAGCTCCTGTCCGATATGTTCTGGGTGCCAGGCAGGCCGAGGCAGGAAGCAGTGCCCAGCATGCATGCCAGAAGTGTCTCTTGGGTGGACAAAGGGCACCATCCAGCTTCCCTTCCAGCGGGGCTCCCAGGCTCACAGGCATTGCCAGCTACCAAGCAATGTTCATATGTTCCTGCTGGTACTTTCTAAGGCACTTGCACATATGCCAGGAAATCACTTGTCTCCTCCTGTAAAGAAAAGTATCACTGCTTGTGCCTGGCTGTGTGTTTCTGTCTGGATCTGCTCACTCACAGTCCAGTTGAGCAGCTCCTTGAGCGTGGAGGTTGTCATAGCTTCATCTTCCCCTTGCATTGTCGTGGCTAGTAAAGCTATCAGTTTTCTTGTGCTGTCCTTGGTGTGGTGTAAAGCTTTTTATCAGGGTTAGAGCAGCAAGGTGCCTTTGTGGTGAGTGGTACCCACGGAAGTCCCCTCTAGAATTGCTGGGAGGGCTGTGCTTGAGGTCAGGTGCCAACACTGGGCATGGTGTAACTAATGGCAGTGGCTCTGCCATAGAAACAGAGCTGATGAGATCTCGTATGACTACCATAACTGATGTGTGTTTTCAGGATGGACATATGGTACATCTTTCTAGGATGCTTTTTTCATTGTTGACTGATGGTTTCTGTTGCAGAAGCATGTCCTTAAACTCCGGTGTATGCTTGAAATTTGGGTTAGGCAAACAGTGGAAAAACGCTAGAAGGAAAAACCTCTGAATGTCTCATAAAGGGTTTCTTGCCCTTGAAAAATTGATAGGCTGTCATTTAACCTTGTGGCACCTCTTCAAGCTGTCAATCAGACACTGAATATTTGAGCCTTGTGTAGTATGATATGGAGTAACAAAATGGTATCTGCTCATTCAAAATTATGAGTATTGGATTAATCTCTTGAAGTATGTTGATAACAGATGGAATAAAAGATCATATGGCACAGATCACATAGGGTAATGTTAACCCCAGTGTCCTGCTCAGTGTCCGTTTTCTCGTTTAATGCCACTGCTAATTAACTGGCACGAGTGTTTGCAGCCGTATGTGGGATGTTTCTGAAATCCTGCTGACTTTTGGCATACCTTGATACAATTCCTACCTGTATGGTACTGCCTGGTTTGGTTTACTTTGGTTTTGTGCTTGGGGGCCTTAGTAATAGGCTCTTAAATTTACTCGTCTCTCATGTGCTTGCAAGTGAGGGTGGCTCAGTTGCCTCATCAGGAAGTTGGTGAACTGCTCTGCTTTTTGATCTCCGTGTTTGTTTGCTTCTCTTGCTGCAGCTGAACAGGTCAGATCAAACTGAAAAACATGCAGCTGCTAACACAGAGATGCCGGTCTTCTCTCCAGGTTTGCTTTTACATTTTGCACTTCATGCAAAATATATCAGGGCTTGAAATAGGAACTGTGGCACAGAGCCCTTACTTTGTTATAAACAGGGGGATGATATTTCATGGGAGCACAGCTGTGGTTTAAGTTTAGTAGATTGCACAGTAAACTTTTTTCTCCAAAATTTCATTTAGGTTCAAGGTAAAATGATGTTTTTTTCCCTTGCTAAGCAAAGGAAAAGCTTGCTGCCTTTGTTTGTCCAAATACTTGCATTTTAATATATTTAAGTCTTTATTTTGAGACAGTAAATGCCAAATACATTTATGAGTCTGTGTATTCAAGAATAACAGAAACATCCTAGAGATCTGGTCCCATATCTCTTCTGTTTATGCTATTTCCTCGGCTTATTTAGTGATGTGACCCCATCAAAAACACTCTGTACAATTCAGGTCACTTGTGTGCACAAATGATAAATTCAGTTTAGAATGGGTACCAAGAAGATCAGAGGAATGGAGAGCCTCTCTTGTGAGAGGAGACTTAAAGAGCTTGGCTCAGATAGCCTAGGAAAACAAAGGCAGAGAGAGGATCTGATTGCTTACCGTAAATACTTCAGAAGGATAAACACCAAGGAGGGAAAGGACTGCTCAAGCTACAAAACAATGTTGCCACAAGAATAAAAGGGTATAAACTAGCCCAAGTGAAGACAGGTTGAAAATTGGAGAAAGTTCTGACCATGAACAGTGAAGTTCTGGAAGAGCCTGCTGCTGATGGTAGCAGGGGATTTTTCTTATGGAAGGTGGTGATTGTTTTCCAAGAGGGAATGCATCACATTGTAGCCTCTGACACCAGGACCCTGGATTTGATGACTGAGAAGGTAATTTTCATTCCTGAATCCCTGTTGCCCTATTTAGTCCAAGGTTTGTCTTGTACGGATATGCTGGCAGGGCTCCTTTCCCCCTCTTCCATCTAAGACAGGTAGATACCAGGCTATGACTTGCTTTTCTCTCTGAGCATCATACTGCTGAGATTAGAATCAGGACTTAAATGAAGATACAAGAGTACGTAACGCTGTGATCTTTCTGAGGATGTTTTATTTTCATCTCTATTTCCTTTCTCATACATGTGATGCAGGGAGATGTTACTCCTTTGTATGCCAGTGTTACTTTTCTGTCAGCTTTTTGGCATGCAGAATTAGGAAAGAAATTGTCCTGGTGTTCAACTATAGACCCAGGGACTGGGAAATTCTCCTTCTCTCTACATGTAGCAGTACAAGGCTATTCTTCAACCTGAAGGAGCTATAGAAGGCAACACATTATGTTGGCAATTGTTGCAGTGAATGCTGCATCGTCTGGCAAGAGGCTCAGCTTGATGTGGACAAAAAGTGAATTTCTCCTTTGTGCCTACATCCTTAGCTCCCTTGTGATGAAAATAGAACCTGCTTTAATCTTCCTGAGGCTGACGGAAAGATATCTTGCAGACTGCAAGTCAGCAGTTGCCCACACAATTGTTTGGCAAAATCTATTTTTAAAAGTCCATAAATTCCCCAACTAGACAAACCAGGATCTAACAAAAAAACACCGTCACTAATGTACTATCCTTTTAAAGAAAGACAATACTCTCTCCTCCCCTCATTTTCTCCTGTGGAAAACCTGCCTATGTTAAAATGTGAGTGCCGAGTGCCTTTGAGGAGCGCATCAGGCCTGATGCTGCCCTGCACTCTTGCCTCAGTGGTGGTTTGCAGCCCCCCTTGATGGCCACGGGCTCCCTGTGCCACGCAGGGAGCGGGAGCGGGTGGCAGGGGACGAGATCCCTGCAGCGACGTCTGGGCACATCTCATGCCAGCAGCCCTCTCGGGCGTGCGTCAGCAGGGCTGGAAATACAAACTAGGAAATCAGGTTAAGCCTCTTCACGGTTGTCGTTCCCCTGCGCGTACCCTTCTTTCCTGCTCACTGGAGTGCACTATGTGGGAAGCTTCAGCTGACTGTGGAGTCCACCTCACAATTCTTTTCACTTATTAAAGTTGCAGACTCAGAATGAGTTAAAATTGCCCGTTCTTACCACTGTTCAAAACCCTGGAAGATGTAAGAACATACTGTGCACATGAGTCACCTACACTAAACGGCTTTTGAAAATATAGCCCCAGGCTTTGATCTACAGGCTTGTATTATTTTTTCTATATTTTAAATCATTCACAAGCAGTTTTCAGGCTGACCTAAAGGTCTTTTATGCAGAAAATTGTACAGACTACCTGAATTGAATCTGTAGTGCAGACATTTTTTTAACTCTCTACCTTTACATGTAAGAATTTCATATGTGAAAGGGTTATTTGTGCATGAATGAGCTCACACTTCAAACTTAAACTGTTTATGTAAATAGGCAAATCTTACTTTACATCCTCAGTGCAGAAGTCTCTTTTTTGAATTAACAACTCCTCCCATCCAAAACAACCTCCCCCCCAACCTAAAACCAACAATGCAGAATGAGAAGTGATTATGATAGAATTATGGTTTTCAACTTGTATTATTATATGTGCCTACATTTAGATTCCCAAAGGGACCAATTTACTAATATTAAGTATTCTTGCAATAAATGGGATGTGGTAAAAAGAGCTGCATTTTTATTTTTTTTCTAACTTAAGAGTTGAATTTCAAATGAATGAGAGTAGCACTGGAGTTCCAAATGAGTGGGACTTTCTCCTAAACCTCTTATTAATTAGGAATTATCATAAGGCAAAATATATGCATTAATTTGCCAAAGGGAGAATAAAGATTGGTGTATTGCAGTACTCACAAACTTGTTATGGTGGTGCTGCAATGCACAAAACTTCTAATAAATTGTGGGAAATAATGAATTTGACAACAGGCAATTAATGCTAATCTTTCCCTTTGCAGGGGTACATTTTATGCTGGTGTTATAAGAGCAGAATTATTAGCTCTTCTACTTTGCTTTCAGCCATACTGCATGCAGTGTTCTGCAGTATGTTGTAGTAATATATAAAATGCCCCCTCAGTATAAGGCTTGTGGCACACAAACACCGAATAGATGGATTTGGGGAAGATCCTTCAGATAGCAGACTGAGTAAGACTGCTTGCTTACTTTTCCTGTCCCCTTTGTAAACTCGTCTTCAGCAATGAGAAGATGCTTTCAGAATAAGTTGCGTTGTATTCTTGAGCAGCTCATTGTTGTGAGTCTGAAATTTGGATGGATGTGATTCATTTTCTGAGGAAAAGAGCTAAACGCTTACTGAACTAAATGGCAGCTTTTTATAAAGCTAATTTTTCAAATTTTACTTCATATATAATTAAAATCATGTTAAACTATTGCAGAAAAAAACCCAACACATAATTTCTTTGGGTTATAATGGTGTCTGGTTAGTAAACTCTTGTTCTTCTGAATACCCCATGCATGAAATAGAGCATGGGGCACATTCAGTTATTTGTGAAATTATCTCAATGCAGAGCTGACACATATCATACAAATAAATAGCTTAATGTGTTTGTGTGCATTGTGAGTGAGGATTTAATTTTTTTAAGTCCCTATTGTTCCTATTTTTAATTTCTGAGCTGTTTTGTATTGGAATAGACCCAGGCACAATGGGAAACAACAATATTATTTAGGCATTGAATATTTGCAGCTTTGGATTTGGATTGCAGGTTGGATTTCTGTCACCATTTTAGTTGGTAGGAGAAAAGATAGGCACACATATCTCAATCAAACATCAGATCTTTGGGTTTTTTTCCTTCCTTCCTGCCTTCCTGCCTTCCTGCCTGCCTGCCTGCGTTCCTGCCTGCCTGCCTGCCTCTTCTCCCTTCCCTCCTTCCCTCTGCCTCTCTATCTCCCTCTCTACCAATCTCCTCCCCAGTACAAAATATTTAGTAAACAAATTCTATTATTTTCTTTGGGTGTATGTAGATGCAAGGCATAAAGATACAAAACTCCATACATCATACATCAGTGCTGACTGATAAAGCCCAGTGCTTCCTGACCTGAGCCATGGGATTACCAGAAGACAATGGCCACATTGTTTGGAGCAGAGGTTAAGGAGCTGGTTTAGCACTATTGTCATTCTATATTGAAATTAATTTCAAAATTAATTATAATGCTTGCTCTACTAATCATTTTCTTACTTGTGAATCTAGCTGTATCTTGTGTAGTTTTAGATTATATATATATGTACACATTTATATATGCATTTTTTCTTTTCCTGTCTTAACAAACACCTCCAACAAAAGCCTTGTCCTGCTTCATTACCTAGAGGTGTCAATATGCCAAAAGCCCATATTTGTGTATTACTTTAATATGTGGTTTCAGTAGGAAAACCAAGAGCCATCTACATTTGTTTGTGTACCTTTATAGGCCACTGTAAAGCAATTGCTTGTGTTGTCCTGTATGTCTGATATGAAATGATTCAAGTATTGCATTACTGCCGTTGCCTAGTGGTCACTGGACCATCCAGAAATCATGTTCCTGGTCTAGCTCAAATAGCAGTGCTGGACCCAGGTGATCTTGGCATGAACAGTGGGAAGAGGAAATTGCCTGTAGCAGGCTAGAGAGAAGGCAAAAAGCCTAGATGATATTTCAGATTATGTTGCTTGGTTTCTGGAGTGCTTGCAGGTTTATTGTGTATATAAGAAAATACAAAAATTCTTGTGTGCCCACACATGCACAGAAATGCCCCACGGCCTGTGTATGTAATTTCTTCTGTGTTCAAGACACCAGGGTATATCCACAGCTCTCAACCATTATTCTGTTGGATTCTGATGTACCAAATCCAGCGGCAAGCTCCATATAGCGCCGTGCCAGATTCTGCTGGAGCAGTGGGGAGCCAGAAGCAGACCTTCTGTAAGCCCAAGTAGTTCCTTAGACCTTATTCCTCTCAGAGGAATATTCTAGACATGAGCTTTTCAGTGAGGGAATTAGGAGGGTTATAAAGGTGTAAGAGGCAGACACAGTCCATTAGGTCTCCCTAGATGAGTAGCTCTCCTCACAGTACACTGAAGCGGCTGAGGGAGGAGAGTGGAGATTTCTGTAGCAAATCAGAGTTTCTCTGCTAGCAGCTAAATCCCATATGGGAGCATCAGCTGCACTTCCAGACAGGAGTGGAGTCCTGTGGCTGTTGGAGAGATAGTGTTAGTTCCAGCCTTAAGATTGCTGCAACTCCCCACAGGGCTTTCCAACCAAGAATAAATCTGTTATTCTCTGACACAAACTGCTGAAGCTGGGTCTTCCCCATCTGCACAGTGCCCCTTTTCCCCCTGAACACAAATAAGGCATCTCTTGCCTTCCAGAGCTCCCGTGGTTCAAGCAGGAACTGGTATTTTCCACTGGGTTAGGTTCTGTGAGCTTTGCATATTCTTTTCCCTGTATTTTGCTCTGCAGACCCACTCAGGAGATGGGGGGCATTCTTACCACCTGGGCATTGCATACGTATGGTAGGGTCCAGGACTGCTTGTTGGGTTCTCACCCGCAGTGTTACTTCGCATTTGTTAGCAGTCTTATTTGTGCTGCATCTTAAAAGTCACTGCAGTGCTCACTGTGAAGGTGCCCCATAGACGTTGATACTGCAATTTTTAAGGAGCAAAGATCATTACATTTTTAAATGTTCATTTAGGATTCTGATTTAAAGCCAGAAGAAAAGCCTAAAAGAATCTAAGTTAAAGCAGGAATAGTTCCATGCTAGAATAGCTGCAAATAGTAAATTATACACTTAGTTACGTTTGATTGAGAGAGTTTATTGCTCATGTGAGCAAAATGTCTAGCCCCAGGCACTGAGCAGGTAGTTACTGCGCAAGCATACCACCTGCAGTCATGCCAGAATACCCAAACCCCCTGATACCACAGTGCTTGCTGTCCTGAATAGGAATTGGAGGTCATGCCAGATTGCATTGCAGTGCAGTGAAGTGGACTAGAAAGAGGCCACCCACCTCATTTGCACTTGTGCCTTACAGTAATAGGTGCTTGAATGTCAGTGGGTGGTGATAAAAGGCTAATTTACTGCCCCCCAGGGCTGGGGGCACCCCCTTTCTGCATGTGCAGTGGAGATCATGAAGTCTGAGAGATTGCCCAGTGTACAGAGGCTGCTATGTTATTTTTATATTTTTTAAATTATTATTTAATCTTGTATGCTCCAGTTGAGCTACATTAATGGATTAGAATACAGTGTGATCTTAGGAGAATTCCACTACAATAGATAGATACTTGGATGGACGGACAGACAGATGCAAGTTTAAAGCACAAGAGGATTTGCATATTTAGTTCTGCTTTACAGCCTCCTTTAGAGAGTGGGATTAATGATCTGCTAAATTATCACAGTTGAGAGTCTTCAGCATTAGTGTGAATGCATATCCTGCTAGAGCTAGTTTTACAACTTTTCTAGAGACATTTACAAATCTTATGGGGGGGGTCAAGGCAGCGAGGGGAGCGGGGGATATCTGGTTGTTGACAAAGCAGCTGGTAACTCAAGGAGAAAAGAGAAAAATCAGAAAACCGTCCCTTTTCTGGCATGTCTAAGAGCCTTTCCATCACCCACTGCATGCATTTAGAGTGAGAGTAGGAAGAGTGTTCTCCAAGGACTGTTTGAGTACTTGAGATGCTATGTTAAGCACTCAACTGCAAGTTGGCTTAGAGAAATGTCTTCCAAAAGCATTTATTTGGAAAGGGAAAAAAGCTCACAAAGGCGAGTGAACTTAAATGTCTAGCACACCTTTTGGTCCCTCATTTTAAACATTTTCAAACATGCGGTTGATTAAGGTGTGCTGCAGAGAACTAGGGGCAAATGCAACTACTGTCTTAGCACCAGCCTCATAAACTTTTTGATCTAGCCATTAAAAGAAAGAACATTACTTGGCACATTTCTTGGTTACACATATTGCATTCTTTGGTCCCATTAAATAATAATGAATAATAAATGGCATAGTTTGGAAGAAAATTCTGCACAGCTCAGTAGGAGAAGTGGGCAAACATTTCTACCCCTCCTGGAGGGAGATGTGAGTGCATCCTAGCACCCTGCCTAGAGTTAGAGGTCTCAAAAAACCAGGGAGCTGTTTCCAGCCATTTCACTGTTGTGTAACAATGGTTCTGACCTGCATTAGCAGAAGAGAAAACACACATGGGTTTCGGTTAGGTAAAAAAAAAAGAGTGGTGCCTTTGGAGAGGACACTGGCAGGACTCTCCATGGTATCCAGACTGGATTTTAGAGGAGATTGTTCACAAAAACAATGCAGGAACTGAGACCACCTAATCTTAGGAAACAAATTTATGGCCCTAGATTTGTTCAATTCAATTTAAGATGTAAGAGCACAGTTGGTTTTGGTTCTGTGTGCAATGAAGAGAACAAGACTGATACGTCCATAAAGTGATTCAAGTTTCACCTGTGCCAAGAGGTGCCTGTTTATGTCACTGACTGTATGCAACCCAGCCTCTGTAGGTAAGTCTTAATGTGAGTGCCCCTTTTCCTTAACTGCAGTACCCATGAGAGCAGGTATTTACATAATACTCAAGAGACTTGCAAGTGCCAGGGAAGAAATGTCTTTCTGTTATGCAGTTTTTCTCTCTGCTGAAGGAGTCATGCTGAATGAGTGAGAGACTGATCATCATTCTTGGCAAGCCAGAGCCTAATCCAGCCACCCCTGGTCTTCAGGACAAGATCTGTATGAGCAGCCTCTGCAGCTGGCCTGAGTTGACTGTTGGCAGACTGGTACCAAACACTTGACTTTTTCTCCCTTCTGTTTGGAATGCCCTGGCTTCACCAAGCTTGTTTGACACCAACCTTTTTTGGCTTAGAGGGGTCTTATATGGAAGTGTAGTAGGTGCCCACAGCAGTTTAGTGTTACAGAGATGAACACTTAATGGACACTTGGCAGTAAGATTCAAAATCCAGATCTCCTCCTCAGGGGGCAAAACTTGCTGGTTTAGGGCGTACAGATGGAGTGTGTTGCAATTTATAAGGGAAGAGATAATTCAGGAAAATAAAGCAAAATACATTTTGGCACTGTTTTTTTGGCACATTTTCTTTTTACCTCTCTCTAATGCTGTGCTTTCCTATCTTTTTTTCGTTCCCCTGCTTTTTGCACTCATTTTACCTTTTGTCCCTTGAATTCTCTTCCTTCAAACAGCAATTCCTTTCTACATTTCCTTTTCCTCCCCTTGCCCTTTCCCCAAGATGATCCTCTGCCCTAGCCTTCTCAGCTCTTCTCATTTCTTGGTGGTGCAGCTGTCCCCCTCGCCCTCTCCAGAGAGCTGGTCCACACTGTGTGGCCAGGCTGGCAGCTGCTGGAGCTGCTGGAGCTTTAATGTTTACTGACATGCACCTTAGTAGAGCCTGAGAGTGGAGCCACAGGACATGAGCAGTCTTATGCCACTAGAGCTCTGGCAGGATAACATGATACTTGTCAAGAAAGATGTCTTCACATCTCTTGTAACAATACAATGGACTTCCTTTCATCTCTTCTATAAATAGGGTATTTGTACCATTTCCCTGGTTTACTCAGCACCAGTTTATAGCCTGATGCTGGATTGGGCTTGTTGTTATTAATTATTTGTATTTATTTAGCCTCCTGGAATACCAAGGCATGATTGTGCAGGAAACTTTACACCCACAAACCAAAAAAGGCAGCTCTCTTGCCTGAAAAAGAAAACAGCAGATAGCTATTTGGGGAGATCACATTAACTCCCCCTGGGTTGATGTGGCAGCTAAGTGATGAGTAGGAGCTGGTTCATAAGGTACAGAGGAAGTTGTTCCCTGTCTCTGGGGCTGGCCGTGGGCACATTTGGAGTACTGGAGCTCTTGCATTTTCTTTCTTTCTTTCTTTCTTTCTTTTTTTTTTTTTNNNTTTTTATGTGTGTATTTCAAAGCATACAACAACCAGTTCTGTTGGTGTTTGTTTTTTTAACTCAATTTCTCACACCAATTTCTGCGCTTCTAGTATTTCCTTTTCCTCTTTTGACTGCTGCAGTTCGCTCACTTTTGCCCTCCCTGCTGCAGATCCTCACAGCCTTGCTGCTTTTCCTCGTGGCACCTGCACCCCTCCATGCTCCTCTCCCCTGCTCTTGCCTCCTTCCTGCTCCCCAGCTAGGGTCCCTCCTGCTGCTGTGCCTTTCTGCTCCTCTGCTTGGCTGCCTGCAACAAAAGAGGCAGGAAGTACTGTTAAAAAAAGGAAAAGTCACCCTGCATGCCCCGTGCCAGAAGTGCTTCTCTTACTTTGCAGCCAGCTTAGAAATAATGAAGGGGGATGTCCAGAGGGTGCCCCAGCAGGAGAACATCCCCTCTGCAGGGGATGGTTGTGGGGTGCCTGGGGGGCAGGTGGTTTCCCACTGCCTGCAGGGAAGGGGCTCGGACACCAGCACACCTTGTGTCGGTATAAAACTATCTAAGCCAAAGTTCAGGTGAAGGGCAGCCATGTAGCCAGAAAGTCATGTGGCTCTCATGTTGGTTAGTATGTCACTTTGAACAGCTCTTATCTGATATTATTATGACTAACCCAGTGCTGACAGCATGGAACAGATTACAGGAGCCATGTGATGATTATTTAAGGCATCGCTGAGTATAACACGCAGCTAATATTAACCCCTTCCTTCCAGAGCAGCTCTCTTGCCCTGGGAGCGACGCTTGCAGCAGGCACCTGCCCTGCCCTGCCCTGTCTGGGAGCACTCCCTTGCCACACTTACCTTGGGTAAGCTCTATTTCAGACAAGGCTATTTTTGAGTCATTCCTCTTTCAGTGTGGCCTTACAGTTCAGAGCAGTTCTCTGTGGTTGCTCTTTTATTATTATTTTTTTGTTGGTTGGTTGTGGTTTTTTTCTCCTTTCTTTTTTTTCAGAATGTGAAGGATCAGTTATGACAGGTACCCCTATTTCGCATTTCCTGTGTCAGCACGTGCCAATAAAGTTCAGAAGCCTTTTTGTTTTGTTATGGTTGATCTTTAAAGTTACTGAGAATGACGCTGAAGTCATAGCTGGCAAAATAGACCTCACTGTTCTACACAAATGTCAGCAGCGCCAAGGCAATGCATTCCAAGAGGTAACAATTTGTGCGCTCATGGGGAAGGCGAGGTGTGCACACACACTGTACCCTTTAAACAGGCTGACACCTGCACCAGGCATTTCAAAAACAATGCAAAAACTGCGGCGTTATATAAAGCATGACAGTGTCCCTGACTGTTCTGGCACTTTGCAGATGTGTTGAAAGCTGTGTTGTGAGGATCCTGGATGGAAAAGCTTGGGTTCCTGGTGGGGACTGGGGCCATGGTGTCTCCCCCTCAGGATGTAATATCAAAGGTGCAAAGAATTTAAATTCTGCACCTGGAACTCCTGGTCACATGAACAGCATTACTTATGTGGTAACACAGAGGGTAACATTACACCAGCAGATTCTGGAGTAAAAAGGGAAACACTGGTGGGATGGGGTTCACAGTGACCTCCCCACGTGGACCCATGTGCTACTGGGCAGGAGACACTTGCTGTCTCCCTTTGGAGGCTGCCTGCAGCCACCCTGTGCCCCTCCAGCAGCATCCATGAGCAGAGCGGTATAAATTTATCAGCTTTCTTTTGCACAAAGGGAAGATGGGAGATTATGAAATCTGTGTGATTTCAGGATTGTGAAAGCCTTTCCTGGGGCTGTAATGCCAGAGGAGGTTTGGCTGCTGGTTTGGTTGGGAGCCAGGAGGAAGGCCAACAGAAAGGTATTGTGTGAAGAAGAAATCGTGCTGCTCCCATGGCCCTCTGTATGAAACTGTATTTCTCTTCCTCTCATGTCTGCATAACCTCAGGAAGAAAAAAGGGAGAAAGGTGGACAAAGTCTGGAGCAGGAACACCAGGTAGCAACTCTTCCCTCCATTTTAAACTTGAGGCCAAACCCAAGTGTGATCACAAGCACTACAAAACATGGTTGAGACTAATTACAACTGAGGCTCAAAAGGCCCATAAGCTTTTGGAAAGGGGTTAAAAAATCCCTTAGATGGAGCCCTGAGCATACTGTGTTTAAATTAAAAATTAACAGAAAGAAAAAAAAAAGGCAAACAAAAGAGAAATAAAAATCCCCTTGGCTCTACCAACAGCATATGCACAAGTGAGTATGTTGGCAGAGAGCGTCCATGTGGGATTTGTATTGCTTGAGAGGTAGGGAGAATGACACACTGTGAAAGTGCTGGCATGCCTGTGCTGGTGAGGGGCTTTGTTCCCTCCTCCAGCAAAGCTGCAAAAGACAGAGCCACTGGAGTAGGAAACAAGAGAACAAGTGGTTGAACTGTGTAATAGTAATAATCATAGTGGCAGTGACAGTACTGATTCCCTGTGAGCTTTAGTCAGTGCTTGAGCCCATCTCTCAACACACTCAGGCATGATGGTCACTTCACCCTGGCTATTGTGTATGGGAGTTGCTTCATCTGTAAAACACAATTGATAAATTGCTAATGTGCAGATTTATGATGAGCTCAGATCATTGCATTGCTTTGAGATCCTCTATTAGAAAGTGCACGTGAGGCTAAATTATTACCTTTTTCTTTTCTTGAGCTGAATTCCTCACTTGTGGAAAAAACCCTATTTTCTGCAGATGCTCTATGAAATGTTTGTCCTAATGCTCATTTATCGTGACTGGCACTGATGGAACGGGTGCTGGTATGAAGCAGATGTATCTGTGTAATAGTTTACTTTGATGGCTCCTTTAAGAGGCTTCATAATCTTTATATTTTACCACTGGGTTTGGAATTTTATGCTCCTTTAACAGGTGTATTACCTTGATCAGATGTTTTCATTTTAAACTATTGACTTATGAGCACATGGCCTGCAGGGATTGATGTGTAGCAAATTGATTCCTTTTAAAAGATTTATTCTTATATTCTCGTTTTATTTAGTGTAAGAGTTCACTAGAAAACATAAATGATTGATAATGACAGTTCATGAGTAAAAATGCAATTAAAACCTTTGTTTCCCTTAGTTTAAAAGTAGAAAGGAAACAGTAGGGATGGGAATACACATAGAAAGAGCCAATGTAGAATCAGACAGAGTTTTGTTTTCTGGGTTAACATTTAACAAATCCAGATTTTAAAAAGTTTCTTCTCCAGTCACAGCCACTATTGTTTCTGTGCACTTTTATCGTTCAAAGAGCTCAGGCTATTTGAAAAGGATGTGTACAAAGACTACCTTAAAATGACTCATTGTAAAAGCTCCCTACCTGATGAATTTGTCCTATCAGAATGAACATCTATTTTAATAGAATCCACTAAAAAAGCTCAATCTGTTCAGCCTGTGAGATGGAATGCAGTAGCAGAGTCCTGCCATGAAAATAGCTTGTGTAATCAGTGGAATATAAATGGCAACAGCATCTTGTACTCCCTTTTATGATGGTGGAAAGAGAAGGAATTCAGTGGGCAGCCATATGACCAGGTCCTGCATGACTGAGGAGCTCACATTTTTGCATTGCACTGTAGCACAGTATCTCGTGTGTCCAAGAGGAGGTAAATTGTTCCCATGCCTTGTGACAGAATCTCTGTCTGGAGGAAGAAGCAGCATAAAGGACCATTATTTTAGCCGAGGCATTAGAAATCTGTGTAACTGCTGGAAGCATTGATTAACAAAATATTTTCTTGTAACGGCTAGTAGCCTTCTGAAAGTAAGAGTGGGGAAGCTGCTTGAAATAAAAAAACTGTATATGTGTCTGGCAGCTTATAGTTTTAAAGCACTGCCTATGCCGACAGAAGAGGCCACGGATATAACAATTACTGAAGGATTAGTACCAGAATAAATTTAAAGCAACTTTGTTCTAGAGTGAGCCTTCTGCATGAATGCATGGCTTGTGCTGGTGCCAGTGTGGGTGGCATTTGTTAGATTCTGGAGTCCAGTCTGTGTTGCTGCATGAAATGAGTGTGATGGGGTCAGGTCAGTCCTTGCTGAATGATAATCCACATCATAAAGCTACTGTAAGTGATTCAGCATGGTTTAGTATTATTTTCAGCCAGTGCCCAGGAGAGGCCAGGACTGAGCCAGCATTAAGAATGAATTGTCCATGCTTCTCACTCTTATATAACTGAGGGTTCAGGTCACAGAAAAGTACATCAGGAAAATGAGCACAGCCTCTCACAATGTAGATTACTTGTCTTCCTTAAGCAAAGGTTGTGAACCAGGGTGGAGGTTTGGTTTTCAGAAAGCATCTCAGAACATACTAGAGAAATTGAGTTACGATTCTGCAAGCTGACAGAACTTTTAGGACAGGTGCTGAATACCCGTTATTTCGACAGTGACCAGAGTAATTTGCCCCATTTTTGCAAGGAGTTCACATGTTGAGGTTGCAGCTTTTAATTTCTAATTGGATTTAATTTGTTTGCTTAAAGCCAAGAATTCAGTTGCAGACAGGTTATTGCTGCTATTGGTGACTATTGTGATCTTTTTTCTTTGATCTCTTACTAAGGCAGCTTTGCAACGTTATTTGATTAAACTGTTGTTTGAGGTCATATCAAATTGATGTTTTCTTTTGTTGTTGCCCAGAAAAGTTTCTGAATAAGTTACTCATGTAGATACTTGGGTAGTTTTTTTTACATGTTTGTGGAAGGCTACAAAAAGGAAGGCTGGGATAACAGAACTTCAAAAAAAGACAGACCAAAAGGAAAGAGAGAAAATTTGCAACAATCAGAAACCATGATTCCTAATTGTCTAAATTAATTTTTTAACAACTAGAGTTAGGCTGGACTGATGACTGTGTGATTGCTCTACTTCATTCTGTAAAAAGCTGTAATATTGTGGAGTTTTACTTATGTACCAGGAAAAAAATAAAGCAAAGCTCTGTGTGCTTCAGACTTGGCTAGTGAGTCCAGCCAAGAACAGATGGAAACCCTGCCAACCACATTTTCATTGAAGAGTTTTCTTGAAGTTTTAAGAGGGGAAGATCAGAGCTTTGTAGACAAAATTGCTGATTCCTGCTCAGAGTGCTACTCTCGTTCCTGCATTTAGGGCCATCTTGCAAATATGGGCTGGACATCTGGCAACTGTAGGCTGGGTTCAGTGGCTGTGTTTGTCTGGACTACTCATGCATGAAGACCATTTGACTTGGGACTGAAATAAACAATATCTGCTGGGGTTTGTACATGTATTTTTAGGGGGTTTGGTATCTTGGTGTTTGCATTGCTGCAAGACCCTTTCAGCCCATCTCTGAGTAGTAGAAGGTCCCATGTGAAAGGCTCAGTGTTGTTTGTGTTACTATGTCATGATGGAGCTTACTCTATCAGCTATAATGTCGTACTAGTCCAGGCCCCACACTTGAGCTCTTCTTGACCTATAGAAAGGTCAGTATCTTTTTTTACCCCAGTTCTTCAGCAGGTATATTCTACTTACAAGTAAAACTGTGCTCCTTTACTTGCAGACTTTTCTGTCCTTTAGGACTTTGCAATTATTTCAGAGGAGACTGTGTCCTAAAAGACCAAGAAAATTTGTTTCTGTTTTTTTTTTTACTCTTTCTTACAAAGAAATGCCATGAAAAAGCCATGAAGATAGAGTTCATTATGTTAATCCCATCTCTAAAAGTGCTGCTGTGCTGCGGGCCTTTGTTGTCAATAAAATGTCAAGCAATGGCATGTACAGCATGTTGTGCAGACTTGGAAATGCCGCAGCTGCAGGACTGCGCTCTGTTTGCTACATGAGAGCTGAGAAATATGGGAGGGATTAATATCAGGTGCCCAAAATGTAAGTACTGAAAACCAAAGCAAGAAAAAACCCAAACCTTACAAAGAGTTTTCTTCAGTGGGTTTGTAAAAATTTACTGTCATTCTTCATAGTTTGAAAGGCATCTGTTTTTACCCCTAGTTTATCCATGAAAGCTGGTGTAGTGGTTTGCCTTCTCACAGGGGCAATATCCTTCTGAGTGTTCATGGCAGAGTACAGTGGTGCTATATAGCTATAGCCATTAATTTGTCATGCTTGTGATAATATGGGAGGCAGGTGAAATACCAGAAAGCAAATTGCCTATTTTAATTCCCAGAAAAGAGACTTTTCTTCAGCACTGACCCATTTTATGAAATCATAGATTTCATGCTGTAAAGGACCTGATGGTTTTTTGGTACAAATGTGACCAGTTTGTACGTCTCCACACCTGTTGTGGGAATGTCTGGCTGCAGGAAGGTGAGCCAAATACATTAATAATATGACCCTCACCAGCAGAAGCCAACAAGGAAAGTATTATGTTCCTGGCGGTATTTTGTAGGTGTGGTACAGAGACTAAAGGACAGCACCCTTTTTGGTTCTCTCAAGCACTGAAATTGGAAAATTTGCCAGTTTGGTCATGGGGTTAGAGAGGAAGGACTGTGAGCAGATAAACTGCTCCTGCCCTAATTCTGAAATAAATATCACACCTTTTTTCTCAGACATAGTATTCTGAAATTTTTCATATTTTCTTTGAGGAGTATGCCCATCTCTTCACACATCAGTGGTGTGTTTTAATACCAAGTCTATGTTACAGATCAGTTACTACTGCTTTTCAAGAAAAATTAAATACGTTAGAATGAAGACTGGCCGTACTGTGCTAGTAAAACTTTTGAGATATATGACCTAAGTGACTTAGTTTAGGATATAAGAGGGGTGAGAGTTGTCATGTGGAAGTAAGAGGGATGAGGGATGATGATTGTAATCTCAGGTCATGTGGGAAGTTCTAACCTAATACCTGACCATAGCATTTTCATCTCCATGCTGCTTTCACACTGATTTCAGTGACCGGATGGCAGAAGGAAGAGACACATTACTGTTATTATTTGATACATGTGAGCTCCTGTGGCCTTCCCACTGTATTTGCCTGGATTGAGCTTTGCCATCTGCACCATGGGCCAGGCACTCTGCTGTGAGACTCCATCCACCTCTCCCTGGAGCAGCTTGCTTAGGTTTCATCTAATTACAATTGATGTCTCTCAAAAAATATTGCACGTTATGTTTTATGTTCCTTTTTGACATGTCTTGATAGGGTTTCTTACAGCAAATCACCATGTTCAAAATTAAAAAGATTGCAGCTGTAAAATTAATTTCATTTGTATTTATCCAGGTGTGGGTATTAGGAGTCAACCAAGATCTAGCATCATAAATCCTCTTCCAGGAAAAAAAGAGAAAAAGTTAGTATCTGCACCCAGGGTTTCTCTTGTCTTCCAGGCTCCTTTTTATTGTTTCCCTCAACATGCTAGTGCTGCCAGGTTCCTTACAGCTGTTCTCATTTTGTCCGTTGCTAGCTTGTTTGCTGATTCAGTAACTATAATAGTGTACCCTCCATTCTTTCCTCCTTCCCTTCTTTCTTCCCTTTCTTTCCTGCTTTTTCTCTTTCTCCAGTACGGGGGTAAGTAACTTGAAAAGTACTTTCATAGGTTACCCTTGCAACAAGTTCTGCATCCAGGAATACTGTGACAAAGTCTTTCATCAAACAACATTTTTTTTTCAGTGTGGAGGCATATCTTCTTGTGTGCAGTATCAACAAAGATGCTGTCTTTATGTAGAGTTTGGGGTATTACAGATAGCTCTGAAACAATTTGCACTTAAAAAAAAAGCAATTTTCTTCTTGGTTTAAGATCTGGGTTTAGCACAGGGAGCCAGAGCTGTTGACAGGGCTTTGGTAGGTGGTGTGGTCTGTTGGGCTAAGTTAGGCAGCAGCACAGGACTTTCTAAGAGTAGGTATGAGGATGAAGAGGTGCTACTTTTGCACAGAGCCCTTGTGACTCAACTGACATTTCTACTTGGAAGAATTCCCTTTTTAACGGTGAGAAATATTTTAGTTTGTCTGCTTGGCCCTCTGTGATATGTTCCTACCTCACACTAATGCCAGTCGTATCAGATCATTCTAATTATAAATGTGACAACTCTGAGAATTCGGATTTTAAAATCCTGGGGGGTTTATGGGGTATTTTCTAACTCCAAACCAGAAAAAGTTACTAGTAGACTTAACCAGATTAGAAGGTAGTGTTTTAGCCACAGAAGTACCTAGTCTGCACCTGGATTTGAGCCAGGGAGTACATCTGCTATATATCTGAGAGAGGGAAACGAAAGTATCCTATGCTGTAAGATTGGTATCAGCAGGGTCCCCTGTTTCCAACCATGCTCATTTGCTCTAAGTCATGAAATTAATTAATGGAGAAAATTCTTGTAAAATAGAGCAGCAGTTCTGATTTACATGACTTCTGTGCATTTGCAAGTATTTTTTCCCCCTATGGCTAGAACTGTATTAACGGGTTTTGTTCCAATAAATGAACTAACACACATGTATTAAGCAGAGATGTCAGGGAATCCAGTCTCCGCCACAGCTTTGGCATTCCCTCCTGTTTATTTATTTTTACCAGTGAAGGTGCCTCCCTGCTCTGTGCCATCTTTCTCCCCGCCAGCTTAGCTCCTAAGCAGCCTCTTCAGTGGCTGCAGTGAATCAGCACTTCTGGCAGGCTTGTGGCTCCCGTGCTCTGCCTCCAAGCGTGACTCCGGTGCGGCACACAGACCCCTCTTGGGCTGCTTCGCTGCCGAACAAACAGGGCTCGGCCCTGAAGGCACAGGCTTTCCTGCAGTTCGAAAAAAACCAGCAAATAGCAGATCAAAAAGTTGTGCTGGGTTTTATTTCCCTTTAGGAGGAGAAGCTTTTTGCTGATGGCGATCAAGGGGATATTTGCAGCCCTGTTTAAAGCATTGTGTGGGCATTCAGGTAATTATTAGTGAGTCTAATAAATATAGTAAGAAATAAAAGAAAATTTTGACACATTGCACTTGGAAAAGATGAACCTTATAAGACTGACAGATGTTTGAAAATTTTGAGAAACTCTCTGAAATAACGGCAGAAAATAAACAAAAATCCAATAAACGCAAGATTGCTCTCTCCTCTCCTCTCCTCTCCAAGTGTATTTGCAAATCCTTTTTTAGGTCATGTTAACCTAAAAAAAAAGGAAGAGAAGGGAGTTCTATTTATTTCATTACAAGGCTCATTTCAAACTCAGGAAGCTCTCTCACTCCAAAGAAAAACCCACAGAAGATACTGAGGTTCTCTATGATTTCGGTAATGTTCCCCAAATTGTTCCTATCTTCTTCAGTCTGGCAATACAGAGAAAGAGGGTGTTTGTAGACCCATTGCTTTGAATGAATGACACTTGAAACCACAGCTAATCTCATGGAACAAGTTGGTGAATAAGGTGTTGAATTAAGGACTCAGAGCATGGCCCATGGGAAAGGATAAATCCTGCTTCACTGGAGTTTGTGGTAAGACTGCTATTGACGGAGTTGCAGAAGGGCAGGATCAGGCTCTGTGTTTTGCTTTGAATGCATTTTTCTTAAATGGTGAGGGAAATTAAAATAACTTGCTTCCAAAAATTGTTTTCTCATAACCAGTACAATAGCAGTATGCAGCAGGACTTGGAGGTACTGAGCTATATTTTTTGTTGTTTTATTGTTGAATAGTTTTTTTTCTCCTTGCATTCAAATCTAAACTGAAATGCTGGCTGAAATCCTACATGTTTTCATGTATGGTTCCATAGGCATTGTTTTCCTTGATTTCCATTGACATAAATAGTTAAATAACTGAGGAAACTGGAACTATCTAGTATTACTCCTCTTCATCAAATAATTGGTGCTTTGCAGGCCTAAAATGCAGTATGTTGATTAGTGCTTTTGTTATATTAAGGAGGGCTTTTATTTTACTGTACATCAAATTTACTACAGATTAAGCTCCTGTATGCAATTCATTAGATATCTTGCATGTGGTTTTCAAAGTGATGTCAACCTTGCCTCTGTTTGCGAACTGAGTCCTGCAGAAAATCATGATACATGCAATGCCTGTCATCCTGAGTGAGACACTGAGACACTGGGGACTTCCAGGGTTCAAAAAGAGTTCCTGGTATTGCCTCTGGAGTGCTGGTGCTCCCAGGGTGGTGGTCTAGAACAGACTCTCCTACTTCTGTAGGTGGTGTAGAGGGAGTGCCCCACAGCAGAGGTGTGCTGGAGTGCTGCACGTCTCATGTGGCATCGCTGTGTGTCCGTGTGAGACAGCGTGTGCTGAAGTGTGCTGGCCTCAGCTGTACAGCAAGTTGCATGAAAGAGTGCATGCAGGTGTTGGCACATAGAGTCATGTGTGAATATAAACGGAGCCTATATTTTCAAAAGTGGTCCATTGTCTTGGGGATTAATGAGAAACTTGATTATCCGGTTATTGCCTGCACTGCAAACCCTGTGAATACGCCATGTACTCCATGTCTAGTGGAAGGGGTGTGTTTTTTAAGGTGATGGTTGTGGAGAGGATTATCTTTTTTTAGGTTTGCTTTATTAAGCCAATTAGAAATGTTCAAGACTAGGAGGTGTTTTTCCAAGTCTTATGATCCCATTAGTTAAACAACAGTGGGAGAAGTAAAGCAAGCAAGCAAGCAAAGAAGCAGACTACAGAATAAACTGCGTAAATAAAACACAGTAACTAACTTTTGGTCAGGTAGCATCTTGCTGAGCAGTCTGATTATTGACTACCCAGCCAGTTCTGCTGATATGACCAACATAAATTCATCCTTGCTGATTTTTTTACTGATGCCAAAAACCAGAGGAACTCTAGGAAAGGAGAACTGGATTCAATTCTGGTTCATGAATCACATATTGAATTGTCAGGAAAGGAACAAATTCTGCCCCAATTGCCACTATAACTATGATAGGTTGTACTCGTGTGCCTCAGGGTAGAATATGGTCTGAAATGAAATAGATGAGGTCAAAATCTGTTTTCATTGATCACAGAGAAGGCAGTGAAGCTGTAGAAGCAAATGTGACAGCAAAATATTGTCAGCAAGGCCATTCCTCTTGCCAGTGATGCATCATGGCAAAAAAAAAGGCTGTTTGATTTTGAACCTCCATGATGTCTTGGTTGGATTGATAAAAAAAAAATCATTCTGTAAGCAAGAAAATTGAACTGAAATTAAGACCCGGTGATTGACACTGAGTTGCAAGATGCCATTTATTTTAAGTCTTTCTGCACAGAAAAAGAAAGGGCCACTTTGGTTTTGTTGCAGAAAGTGTTAATTTTTATTTTATTTTTACTTATATTTTTAGGATCTTGCAAAAGGGAGACAAGGAATGTGGTTTCAGGAATAATCTTCTTTTATTCCATCAGATATATTCTGCAGCCCATTCCATAAAGATGACAATAATAAAAAAGCAAGGGACACAATATAAGAAACAACTTTCTTTCTGTTAGGGCGGATGGCTTTATAGAATAGATACTGAAGCAGCAAAGAACTGAAAGTGGTTTTTGAGAAGTGTTGACCTCCTTTCGTGCCACTTACTGTGAATTAAAGCTGTGAGTGAGAACTAGTTTGGGCATGTGGTACAGCACTTACAGCAACTGCTGCCAAGGAACAAGATTTGTGTTTCTAAGGAAATGCAACAAAAGAAAATGGTTTAAGAGGCAGTGGCTGTCACTGTGTTAAAAAAAAAAGGTATCTATTTACGAACAGATAGGAAAAAAAGGCCAAATTGGGTTATTCTATATGCAGGTTAGCATATGTGTGAACTCTTGTAATGTGAGATTCAAAAGCAAACTACTGTGGATTGTGCAGGGTTTAGCATATCTCACACTGTTAGAGTTTACAAAGTTGAGCTAGCTAAAAGCAGTTGTGACCTGCCCTGTGCCTATGATTGACTGTTGTTTGTCATTCTTACAGGCATTATTAGTAACAGTGATCTGCTATAGGAAAGGGATACATTTAGAGCAAGGAAACTGGGTTTTTGTGGCTTTTTGGAGCTCCTTTCTTACGAAACCAAAAGGCAAATAACTTCAGCACTTCTAAACCAAGGCTGCCAAACAGTATCACTTACCACTACCTTTAAGGTTATAAATATCTTAGGACATGACATCCACTCACTGATTTGTAGCAAAGATGTTATGAGAATTGTTCATGCACTGCAGTTTCATTAAGGGTTGAAAACTGTAGCAAAACACTGAGGAAAAAATATTGCTATATTTACACATTGTCTTAACTCCTTTTTTTCACCCCTCCGGGGTTGGAAAGGGAACCACCTGTCTCCTTTGCTGATGTCAGACTGCTGCCTGGAGACATGGTGCTATTGGAAAGCACACGACACTGTACATATTTACACCAAGCTTGTATCTGATTGAGATTGTGCTACGAGACCTGTGAGTTCACAACTTTCTTCATCATACTCTCATGCATTAAACATGTGTTTGAACTCTGGCTTGAAAACCGTGTGATCTTATGATAGACGTATTTATGTAATAGTTAAATGAATGATCATGTGCGCTCCAGCTCCTTTTCCATGCAAATGCAGAGGAAATTGAATATTATAATATTTCAGTGAGATGTCCTCAATAACAAATTACTGTTTAAAATAACCAATATTTGTATGTATATCAATTGCCTAGCAGTTATTTTTGTCTGCTATTTGCATGATATGGAAAAGATTTTTTCTAGCAAACGTTTTAAGCTACTTGGTGCTGCTTTCCTTTTGGAATGATCACAAGGGTGCACATTTAGGGACGTATTTTCCATCTGTTTTTTTGAAGCTGGCAAAGCACATAATTTGGAATAGAAAAGAAGTCTGAAAGTACCCATATTTGAACTGTTATGTGTTTGAGCCGTTCTAGGAATTCTTACGCTGTAGCAGTTGGTAAAAGTGAAGGACTGTATTGTGCCCTTGGGCGCAGTATGCAGGCAGGGCTCAAGGCCAGTGGGAGCCCTATGGGAGTGCCCAGGGGCACACCAGGGCTCCCCCTGAGAGTTTTGCTGCTCAGTTCCCAGGACAAGAACCTGAAATGAACAGGGGAGCTCTTTGAACTCCGGCTGTTTGATGCAGGCCTGTGTTGTGGAGGTTTGTTTGAGGTGGGTCCTTCTGCAAAGGCTGGGCTTGAGTTTCTCTTCATTCAGCCTTGAGTGATGTGCCTGATAGAGAGACCCACTGAGTCTTCTGTGTTCTGCAGTGGTGGGCATGGGGCTGCCAGCGCAGCCTGTTTGTGTGCTTGCTCAAACATCCCTGTGGCTTTTGCCAGAACATGGGATCTTTGTAAGCCAAATGGGTCTATGACCCATGTATGGGTTGGGGCCTCAGCTCCCATGCAGAGCAGCACTGGGATGATGGGGATTCTTTTCAGAGTGGGGATCTTCATGTGGTGAGCTGCAGATCACCTACCCTCCCTCTGTTCGTCCCTAAGCATTGCCTTAGCTCTTCACATCCCTTTTGATGGGACTGCTTCTTGTACGTGGTGAATAAGGGTGGCAGAATCTCACCATTACTCTGTCAGTGGTTGGATCAGGCTGGGCACCATTTAGTGTGGTAATTTCTCTTAGTTGGGCATTTTGAAAGCACCAAAATTCGTGGGGACACTAGTGCTCCTGGGAGTCCGTGGGGCTGGGAACGGTTATGTGGAAAGGGCTCCAAGAAATGCGAACTGTTGCTGCAGAACCTCTCTAAATAACAGAGCAGACTTTGGAATAGTAGCACACCTGGGGTATCAGATTGCCCAAATTAAGTTCTGACAAAAGAACTGGATTTCTTCTTGCTGAGGTCTAGAGACCTAGTCAATACCACAGCTGTTGAGCTGTTTATGTCTCCTGACCAGTACACGTACAGTTCCTGGGGTGTGGAGATGGTTTTTCTCTATCAGCTGGATGGGCATTTTTGGCTGAAGGCTGTTCCAGTGGAAAAACTAATGGATGTTGCTGAAGACAGTACTCCTGGATCACTATGGGAGCTAGTTAATTGCTAGTGTGCACCAAACTCATGGTGGTACCGGGGGAGATGTCAGTATCTCATCTTCCAAGATCTCCTTAGCCTTGTTATTTTTTCAATAATTTATGATTTGTTTAGTGTAGCTCTTCAGTGAAGAACTGCACTGTATGTTAGGTTTTTGGGTTTTTTTTATGGAGATTGAAGGGTAAGGAAAACTGGCCTTCCCTATTCTAAAGACAGAGAAGTTACCGCTAGAAATGAATTCTTAGGTCTTCTGTTTCATCTTTGTGTGCTAGCACCATTTTTTTGTATACTAAACAGAGTATTCTAATGTATGATTCATATTAATTAGGTTTCTGCAAAGTACCGCACACCTCAACTTGAACTGAACCAGAAATAAATATATTGCCATATATTAACATTTTATTAGTTGAGAAGAATAGGATGAAGGCACCTATATGAAATCCAAAGTACGAGCTTCAGATTGAATTAATGCCAGCAGTACCTTGAGATTAATTTGGTTACTATGGGTACAGAATAAGAAATAGTATACCATAATGTAACTATGTTTACTGATTCATTTCTGGCATTAAAATCTAAAACCACATTACACATGCAACAACAGCCTTTTCTAACTTGAAAGAAGGTGGGTACATTTTAGTAATTGAAGTGAATGTTGCTGTCTGAAAAGTGCCAGTACTACAGTGGAAGATGAGGACTGTTCTTATAGAGGATCTGCCCCATCACAAGCAGCGGAACTACAATACACCAGAAGAGACCTGCAACAAAAAACACTACCAACTCAGGAAGCTGCCAGTCTTATCATTAAATATCTCTTGTAACATGATAACATCTATTTCATGTACCATTCAACTGGTCAAATGTGAGTTTTCTATCCTTGTGCCACTTCTATCTCATCAGTATGTAGGAGAAGGAGCAAGTGTTGCATCTTAAGATGTTGAAAGCTGAGTAATAATAAAATAATGCAATATAAATATTATATATTCAGAAAGCAATTATTTTAAGGAGTCTCAGTTTTGACATAGCTAGATTAAGTATGAAGCTTTTTGTTTTTATACTTACTGTCAAGAATGTTGTTAAATACTGATACCACCTCCTAAGAGAACAACTTTTAAATACCAAAATGAAAAGGATAAGCATTAAATATTTTGGTAGATATATTGTGCCATAATGTATACTGTCTTGTTCTTAATACAAGGCACAGTAGGGCTTAATTAAAAAGTGATTGTACGATCTATCACAAACCTGCATTAGGGATATGGATGCCAAGAAAATTAAGTTGAATAGGTGGTGATAATGAAATCGATATTTTATTGAATAGCTTTTATTCCTATGCCTTTGTTTGCTATTCTTGCCTTCCTGTCAGCAGGTAAGACATTTTCCATCCAAAATTCTTTGAAGGAATTCATTTAGTCTGATGCTGCTTTGTTTCATTGTTTTATCAGTGTAAGTTATTTTATTCATTTTCCGACAGAGTAAAATGCCTTGACAAACTTCTGACTCTGTCAGAGCAGAGCATGACAGTAAACAAAGCAAAGCAAGTCCTTAGGAGCTCCTTCCTGCTAGGAGTAGCTAGCTAACAACTGGTACCAGGGTGATTTTCTATTTCATGTAAGCAAAAGTCACAGTCACTCAAAGCCTCCAGGGCAGCCCCACAACAAGATTTTAGTACAGATTTCTCCTATTGCAGCTCCTAATGTGGCTTTAGGACCTGCTAAGTAAAGTGATTGGCATTAGAGAACAATGAAATATAGCATAATACCGAGTGAAGAATATATACAATAAAAGTAAGTATTTGTACAGCCTGGGCCAAAATCACCCTTTTTATAACTTCATCAACTTAAATGCTATTGATTTTTCAGGTACCAGTGACCTGAAATTGCTGGGATTGTGCTTGGGATGAATTTGACGTATACCATTAAGGCCACACAGAATCACAGTTTTGAAAGTGCAATGCAAAGAAATAGTTACCGAGTATTCTGCTGTCTTGTAATTCTACACCAGTCACTCAGTTCAGTGCACTGTTGCAAAATCTCTTCTTTAGATGGGTAGAACTGTGTCTGCAAGCACTGTAGAAAACAAGAAAAGAGCTTATTGTTCCCCTTCATATTTTTAAGAGTGGTGTGCTGCAAACCAGACAGCCTGTGCTTTCTGAACAGAGCTGCTGGGGCAGCCGGCACAGCTTCATTTTCACAGCCCCACTTACGAGGTTCAATGTTGTCAGTGTCCTTTTGTGGCAAAAAACAAATAGTTAAAAGGGAAGGCTGGTTTTCATGATCTTTCTGCTTGTGAATCTCAAATGGACACATACCACATATTGCAGTGCGCTGCACATTGCAACTTGCAGCTTGTCTCATGCCTGGGTGCAATAGACAACATGGGATAATGTGCTAGAGGAGAAGACAGGTACAGCACAAGGCTCTTGAAAGCCATGAGAGGCACTGAAAGCTTGTGTTCGTGGTATGCAGCAGTATAGATATTTGAAAGGTTAGGTTCTGTCTATTTTTAGGTAGCCTTCACACTGGAACTGATCTAAAAATGAAGGGGACATAAAAATTGCACGTGTCTCTCCTGATTTATCAGAGATTTTTTGACTAAATGCATTAAAAAAGGCATCTCTGAATCAGAGATTTTTTTTTCTGAAGTATAGCTGCACTTCTTATTTAGAAGAGGAGTCTTTATGTTCTTGATTAAAATGCCAGTGCTGTCTATTTCACTCCAAGATCAGCATTTTCAGATTTTAGCAAAGTTTAAGAAATATGACTTTCGTACTTATTGTTTGGGAAGATTTATTTACGTGTGTAAATGAATTTTAAAAAATTGGCAAGGCCTTTTATCTCATATAAAATAAATCTGAAGATAAATGATCTTTTCCACTAACATCACCTATCATTAAAGTGGCTAAATGAAAATCAAAATGTGTTGCTATTTAGTGTCTGCTCGCCTTTTTACGGGAGATGAAATTGAGCATGTTTACTGGGCAGGAATTGTCAGCAATGCTTCGATTTATAGCATTGTCCAGGATATAAATTAAAAACCACCATGTGTTTTCCCCCACTCTCCCTGGAAGATGGTAGCCCTGTCTCTCAAAGTGTACATCTCCAGCTTGCTGTGTGTGCTTCTGCCGTTCCTCAAAGAAAACCAGTAAACAATATAAAATTATGTTGCATTGAACTGAAGTGAAAATATTTTTCCATGTCCCTGTAAACAGGAGTGCATGTGAGAATGAAACAGCTGGAGGTCTACCTCCAGAAAACCCCCAGGGATGTGTCACACTCATTTCTCCAGTCTATGCAATCTTGGTTTAATAAATTGGTAATAATATTATGATGAAGTGCTCTTTGGTGTTGGTTTGCTGTTTTTTCAGAGGGTTTTTTTACATAGCAGCTTGCAACAGAAATTAAAATAATCTTCCATTCTGACAGTTTCCTATTTTTACTTTGTTCTTTGTTCCTCAGAGAGAAGGGGGGAGGCTGCAATAGGTAAAGGGGAAAGGTGCACTCTGATGAAGTCTCTGTTTCAGTGTGAATCCTACACAGTCCTTTCAATGCATTCGGTTAAATGCATTGCCCTTACTTGCACTTCCACGTGTGGAGTTCAAAAGAGCAGAAACAACAAATAGTGTTTAATTGAGCCAGACTGTTGGGGAATTTTACAATGGTAGGGATCCATTAGGGACAAACATAGAAACAGCAAACTTGCTTTATTTGTTGATAGACATGAAGTAATGAAAGTACAGTTATAGCTCTTTCAGGGAGGAAGTATGAATCTTCCTGGTACCCTCTTACGAAATAATATATAATCAGTGTCCCAGGGCAAAGATGTTCAGCAAATACTAAATTTCTTGGGAACAAAGATGTCTAAAATGGTGATAGCTGATGCAATCTATCTGCTTTATTCCTGTTGTATTCACAGGGGAAAGCTGGGGAAGCCTGAATTGTATGAAAATTAAAAAAAAAAAAAAAAAAAAAGGTGGAGGAGTTTCTGCTTTGAACTGTCTTGGTCCCTCCTTCTGTGATAAGGTCTGATTCAAAGCCTGCCTAAATCCATTTAAAGATTTCCATTCCCTTCCAAAGGATTTAGAGCAGTCACCCCTTCCAGCTACTTTAACCCCCCTTTTACTTTACTGCATTTTCTCACACAGGTATTAAGGCAAATGATTTGGATAGAATAAAATAAAATTAAATTAAATAGTGACTCACCCATACCTTTCTGTGGCTAGTTTTCCCATTCCATCTGTGCACTAGTGTGTTTGGCCCTGAGTCAGAGGTGAAAGTACTGACAAATTTCTCGTCAAAAGCATCGCTGGAGGAGGGTCAGCTTCTAAAGGTTTACAGCTGCACTTTGTGTAGCTAATAAGCCCTGGGCTGAATGCTTATCTTCCTTTATTTCAGTTATCTGAACTGGGGATGAAGGGAGGGTGACATCTCTTGCCATTTGTGCAACTTTTTTCGATTAATATTGCAGCTCCAAGAAAAATGAATAATTGGACTTTTGAGCAGGGAGTGGAACCACGAAACCCATAGGGATTCCTCTAGCACTAGTCACTAGTTTGCATATTGCCAGTTAACTTCAATTCATGAAGGGTTCTGGCTAAAAATAACTCCAGGGCTCAATTTTGGCTGGCAGGAACTACTAGTTAGGAGGTCAGGCAAAGCTGATCCTTCAGAAGCCTTGTCTGCATGAGACTGTTGGGTGTTGCAATGAGGTGATTCCATCTCTGCTTGGCTTGTCCTTGGCTGACTCAGGAAAATGGGGTGCAGGGGCTGTGAGGAGCTGAGGAAGGGGACCTTTGCTGCAGCCTGGGAGCTTCAGAGGCCAAGCAGTGTGTGCTGGCTGCTGCATGAGTGGAGTTCCACTGACGGGAGGTTCCACAAAAGCTCGCACACTTCCACAGGCAGACATAACCCTATAAAGGGTAACCTGATCCATAAATGTATTTAAAAAAAAAAAAACCATACCAGGTGTTTTTTGTGATGTCTTCATTTTATTTTGTTTGCCTAAATTTGTTGCAGAGCAAATCTGTGGCCTGTGTTACTAAAATCCCCAGAATTATTTCCACATTATACTTTGTTTTAATATGAAAAATGCCAAGAGCTAGGCCCAAGAAAAAAGGCTGACTCAGTTCCACTGAGCTCTGTCTGAAGAAAGTCATATTTGAAGATGAGGGATGTGTTGGTAAGGCTGTCTGTCATCTCTAGTTTATTAAAAAGAATTGCTAGAAGGCACTAAAACTGTCCACTGCCTTTCCGTCTGTTCCTTCACTCAAAGGTGCTTCATTCACATCGACTTTACCATAGCGGTTTTGTGTAAAACAAGATTTGATTTTAGGGTATTTAAAGGTTACTGTTCTCTCCAGTGCTGTGCTGCAGCCTTGAGCGTGCTCCACTGCAGTCGCCTTACCAGCCATTTTAGAGAGGAGATAGCCTGTGTTATGGAAATGAGAGATTTTTTTCTTCCACTAGCTACTGTGAGCCTCAGCGTGGATTTGGTAAGGGAGTGTGCTCTCCTGCACTGCTGTGGCAGCCTGGGCATCACAGCTCCCCTTCAGGCTGGGAGGCCCTTTCTGGGTGACTAAATGGCCAGATGGCAAAGCAAACCCCAAATGCAACATGACAGCTGGGTGTCCACCTCAGTAAAGGCTGGTAGCTTTGAAGGCTGGTACCTCCCACAAACTTGCTTATGGTTGCACCTGGGAATCTTTTCTGTACCTTAAGATGTCAAATCCGTGGTGGTTGTTCATGGAATCATCCTCTTCAGATCCCTCTCAGAAAACATCAGTAAAAACTAGGTTGGTATTCTATGAACAAGTCAGGGAAGAAGAGCTCCAGGGCAGTTCTCTAGGTGCTCAGGGGAAAGGGCGCAAGGTGGATGGTGTACAAGGTGGATACATGTAATGAGAAGGGTCTGGGTGTGGTATTCCAGAGCTCTGCGGAGTTCCAAATACAAGGTGTATTCCTTAAACTTCCCCATGTTCTGCCCTGTGTGGCTGCAGCTAGAGAAGACACTGGAAGGGCATGAGCATCCCAGCGAGGTTGGGAGTGAGAGAGGAAGAGCTCAACATCTGAGTAAGGGCAGATGTTCCAGGCCCCTGAACAGGAATGTCAGAAACCAGTTCCTTGGGTCTGATAATATCAGGTATGAGCAGGTTTTGGTCTCTTCCCAGGGACTCGAATGTGTGGAAGGATAAGGGGATAATAAGAACTTTATGACTTCTTTTGTTCCAAGGAAATATCAGCAGTGAGGTGAGTAAAGGAGAGATGATGAAGATCTGCAACGGTCTGCGATTTTGATGTGGTCCTGCCTGCTCTGCCAATCTGCAAGACAGTGCAAAACTGGAATCTGTCTCCTTGGCTTGCCTAGGTGTCTGTGCTCAGACAGCACCACAGCCTCCCCAGAAAACTGATGTGTTTACACGGCTCTGTTTCTCAAACATATAGAGGTCATAAATTTAAAGGTAGATACTCTTTTACAGATCAGCCCTTCTATAAAACAGTAACACCCATGTGAAAGACATACATTGTTCATATTCCTTTTAGCAAGCCTGACAAGCTGGATTTTCCTGCAAATCATAGCAAATGAGGGTTCTGGAGAATGCTCCAAATGTTGGAGGAAAACAAGTGACAAATATGTTTTTTACATAATCAGCTGGAGTGGGTTAGTTTTTCTTGTTTATAATAATAAGTGAAACATGCTTATAAAGAGGGTGATGTTCAGGGAGGTATAAGAAGAATTATAAGATTTCTTGTAGTGGGCACCTGTGATCCTCCTGCTTCACTTGAACACTCCTGGAAGGTTTTACTACAAACAACCAATTACAAAGAGTCGCATATCTGCAAGCCTGGTAATCAGGTAATCTGTGCTGATAGTAAATAGTCATAGTCAGGTCCAGTTGCACATGAACAAGCAAGTGATTTCCCCTGGCATTCAGTGCTGTTTATTTGAGCCCTCAGTCTGTGGAGGCAGATGTGGCAAAATTCAGCCTGGTGTCAGTAATGTCAGTAACGCATTGCTGTTTGGAAAAAGTTATTTTGGACTCTCAAATATACAGCTCCTCAGACAGCAGCCTGTGACCCAGAGCTGGGCCAGGAATTAACTTGGCCCTTGAGGTTTTCAGAGAGCTGGTACAGGGCACTATCCTGGGTTTCTCTGGTAAAAAAAAAATCTCCGATCATAACTGCCCTAACAAAACTAGAGAGAGCAGATGGTTTTATTCCACTGTAGAATTACTTCACCAATGAACCCAGAAGTTCAAGGAGTTTGATTCACTGGCTTACGCCATTAAGGGTGTATTCTGGGTAGGATGAACCGGATAAATAACGAAAAGAAGATGAGAAAGGGGAAAAAAGAGCAAATAAATAGGATAGAAGTGGAACAGAGAGAATGGACTGGAGAACAAATACAGGACTGCAAAAAATAAGAGTAAAGATGCACAGAAGGAAGATTTTTAATAAAAAATTAATAGGGTACATATACTTTATATAGAACACCATTCACGCTAACACACCTTTGGAGTGCAGTTTGCTCTTTCATATACAGTATTTGCTGATCTTATGCTGTAATGCCATTCACTCCTGGAGGGTTGAGCAGAAAGGGTTGAATTGATGTGAGAACTGATTTGCAAACCTCACCTGTCTGAAACTCCAGCACTGTTATTGTGTACAAGTTTGTTTGTCCTTACTCCACTGGGAAAGTAGCAAACTTTGCCAAAAAATCAGCAAGTACCATAATCTTGGGGGCAAGGAAAGAAAATATTTTTTCCTTGGTGCCATAATGAAGGGGCTAAGTTTTGGTCATGAGGTCTCCAAAATCAGCAGCTTCTTTGAGAAACCTAAGTTACAGGGAATAAAAACCTGACCCATAGCTAGAAAATGTGGGTGAAAGAGGAGAAGAAAGAGATAAAATGCTTGCTGAATCCAGGAAAAAGTCAAGGACAGAGGGCTTGAAGGCTTTGGTCTTTGATTTGTATTTCCTGTTGTTGCAGGCAGCTGTATCTTCCAGTCCTGTTTGAAATGTGTCAGGATTTGGGAATTAGTGCCCAAATGTTGTTGGAAGGCTTACCAGAACTTTCTTTAATCGTGGCCCTTAAAGAAGAAAAGTCAAAATCTGGGAATTGCTGAGACCTGGTACAGACTAATCTGAAAACAGAGGAAATGCCATGATTGAAGAGGTGGTCTGATAAAGGACATTTCAACAGGGCAGATTGTTTCAAAGGGACTCACAGACTTCACCAGCTGAAGGAGGGTTTTCTTTGTATGTGTTTGTTATGGAACCAAATATCGTGGGTGTATGTTCTCAGATATTGCCCCACTAAAGATGTTTGTGCAATTCTTTAGTGTTGTCAAAACAGAGGGAAGAGCATTGCTAAAGCTTCTAGGGAATGTTCAGAAGGCAAGGTTTCCTTTGAGGAAGCAGCTTAGGTGCTGGCTGGGTTTCACAGGCTTCATTTGCAGATGCGGAGACTGCATCATTTCCAAACTACACCACCACTGCAGCTTCTTCTTTGCTTTTCTCCTCCTTGGGGGACTATGCTCAAAACCCACATTAGAACATGGGGAAAAAAGATCCTAGTGGGTAAATTTATACTATTTATACTATGGCTGGGGTTAGGCACTTCAGTTAAAAATAAATAAAATTCTTCCCAAGCAATGTGGAACCCTTGTTGAAATCTCACAGTCTTTTGTAGTTAAAGTTTTGCTTGGCATCTCTTCCAGGTAATGCTGGTACTGCCAGCAAAGTTCAAGCCAATCTGGACAGGGCCATAGAAAAGCTCTGGGGGCTCTGTAATTATTACTCTTGGTTGCTCCATCTATAGTGCACTAGAAAAGTTCTTCAATCTCTAAAGCTTGTATGGTGAGAGCACCACTAAGGTCACAGTTTATATTTATCAGTTAACTTGCTAATTTGAAGGGAAAGCATTGAAGGAGAAATGTAGAAAATAGAAACATGAGCAGGTCAAAATATCCAAAACAGCAATATGAAATGTTCCAGTGTAAATACATTTCTATAAAAGGTGTGAATGAAACTTAAAAAAAAAAACCCAGATGATGGATTCGGCACAGTCAATGAACACAATTATAAGTAGGTATTGAAGGAGACTATTCCACCAACCATGGTTCCACAGATAATAATTAATAAGAACTGACTCCACACTAGGCAGGCAGGTGCCCAGTATTATTTCACAGTTGACTGTTCGGGGGGTAGAGGTATTCACCTTTGCCACAGATCTTAATTATTTACTGCAGTTTTATCATTAAATCATCATACAATTGGGAAGGAAATTAGTTGTGTTTTTTTGTCGTGAGAGCAAAGCAATATCGTTAATTTAATTATTTGTAGGAAAGGCTTTCTGTAGTTGTTCAGTATTTTGCTACGGTTCTTTTTAAATTAGGTAAAGTAAAAACAATGCCATTTTTGTCATCAGTGGTTGGTGAAAATATGACAGTGTGATGTGATTTGCAACTTAAGCACAAGCTCAGAAAAATGTACATTTCATCAGGACTGGCAATAATGAATTACAAGGAAACACAAATAAGCTAAGAATATATCTGAGACCTCCTACCATTTCTGAAGGTTCCAGAATCTGTGGGAAAAAGACTATTTCAAGAATTGTACTTATTATTTATTTTTTTCGTCTCAGCAAAATTGCCATAGCCTTGTATAATAATTGAATTCATTTAGTCTTTAGAATACTCAAGTTTGCAAATAACAATGAAAATGAATATTTCATGACATGGAGGATGATAAGCTATAGTTTCGTAACTTTGACTGGTAGCCCAGCACAAGGGAGCCAACATTTACATTTCATGAGAATTTTTGCACCCAGAAAATTAAAAGAGCTGCAGCTTAAGATAATAAGCAGGCAGGTGGGGACAGTTAAACATGACCTTTATTTTTGGGTTTTCTTTCCCTGTTCTGGACAACAATTTGCAGTTCAGCTTGGTGCGTGGAATTTGTTGTGTACGCAATGCTAAGGGGCATAATAAACCAGTTGCACCTGCAGCAGCCCCTATTGCCTGGGAAAAGCTTTGACGGGGAGACAGGTGTTAACAGTGTGTCTGGATTTTCACATGAGAAGAGATGTTTTAATTAATTTATTTTCAATGAACAAACACTGGGTTCAGGTCAGGAGGGTACAGCAGCGTGCCCTGAGGCGGCTTACAGAGGCGGGCGGGGGTCACGGCGGGNATGGTTTCTTGGGGAAAGCACTGAGACACAGGAGTGATTAAAGAGCAGCTCGAAGTACTGTAATCCATCTGGGAACAGGATCAGGCTTCCCCCTCGGAGCAGGTGAGATAACTGTAGGAAGGTTTTTAATAGATGCTGAGTCCATTTCAGAGAAATGCTGGGGTGGGGGGCGGGGTTGCCGATGTATTTGCGTGGAAAAACTAACTTGAGTTGCAATTGTCTGTGAGAAACCATAACCTAAGCAAAATACTTGGGGAGGTGCAAAATCTCCGAGTGCAAAAAAATGTTGGGAGGAGGTGTAACTTTTGCCGAACTCTGGGATAGCCTCTCCAAGGAGAGCAGCGGCGGGGAACCGGTGCAGGCACGGGAAAAGGTGCTCGGGCTACTCGGAGCACGCAGGCTGTAGCTCGGCTGGGAGTCACTTCACTTTTTCTTTATTATAAGCACAGCTCTGCCTATTGTCTGCTGGGGTGTGGGGGGAAGACAAAGAAAGCAAGCTAAGAAATTAAAAAAGATGGGGAGGGACAGGAGCAGCGTTCCGGGGGTGTGGCGTGGAAATGTGCTTTGAATCGCAGCGTGTTGCCGCGGCCGCCGAGGTCTGAGCGGGTTTTGCGAAGATTTACTTCACTTCAGGCTGGGTCTGCCCCTGGTGACGTCACGGGCTGGAGCAGCGGCTCCAGAAGGCTGGATGAGTGACAGCCCAGCCTACTTTTTAATAGCTTTGTCATGTGACGGGGAACAGTAGTAAGACAGGTGCCTTCGGTTCACTCTCAGAGAGGGTCTCGTTGCCTGCATGAGTGTCTGGTGCCTGTCTGCCTGCCTCTGGACTGTAGTTTGCCAGCTTTCCTGCCGTCGCTCCGCAGCTGGATGGCGTGGGACATGTGCAACCAGGACTCTGTATGGAGTGATCTCGAGGTGAGGAGTGCGCGGCGTGGGCGGCCGTGGGGTGCCGGCAGCTGCCGGGGGCCGCGGGCTCGGCGGGGCACCGGCAGGGCGGCCGAGGCAGCGTACTTTGCAAACAAGTCCGTATCTTATCTTAACTCCAGTAAGTTTGCTATTTTAAGGTTACTCTGCGATGCCTTGAGCAAATCAAAGCTGAGCTCCTGTCATCAGTGTAGTATCTCCTGCAGTTGGAAACTATTTTCATGTGCCTCTGGCTCACTTTCCCGTCATATGCAATATTTATGCTTTAAGATACTGATACGAATCGGTGTCTGAAGTGGCGTTTCCAGTGGCGTTTAGTGGCCTGGTTGGAGAAATGCCATGTTTATTTAGAATAAGACTAATATTTCTTTTTAAAAAAAGTTATAATTAACTCGTGGCTTCATATTTTAATTCCTTGTTTCACTGTGCTCTGTTGAAGGTTTTTTCCTTGTTTATCAGCTGCAGAATACAAACGTGCACACAGGAATGAATACCCTGTTGTCTGGCTTTAGATGCTTTTAAAAGAGATTTCTGGAAGGAGACGTTTCCCTGCTACTTGTGGTATTGGAATACTGACGCTGTAGCTAATGCCCCGTAGAGCAGGGTTTGCAGTCAATCTGAGTAGCCCAAGAAATGGTTAAATCCCACTGCACAGCACAGACAACAGGATGAACCATGAGAATAGAGTTTATGCAGGACTGTGTGAACTGCTGCTGCTGCTGCTTGTGTAAAAATAGACGGCCATACATCAAATCCACAGCTTCTGCTGGCTACAATTCATAAAGGAAAAAATAAAAAAAGGCAAACAGCCCCATGGTAATCTTTGGAGTATAATGTGAGCTTTGAGGGTTTCTGCATGTTTGCACTCAGCAAAATGGAGCATTACCTGAAAGTTCGGGCAACTTGCGAAGCGAGGCAAACTTTCTTTGGACCCCATGGAGAGGAATCCCGAATACAGACCTGCTCAAAGGAACTAATCCTCTGGCTTCGGGCTTGGAATAAGTGCTTAAAATGCTCCCCTTGGGCAATGGGGGAGGGAAAAACAGGTTACAGGCAATGCCTTTTAAATAAGATGTTCATGCTGTACAGAGCTACCCATTTAAAGTGAACTGTTTCCATGTTCTCCAGTAAATTTTTCCTATCTGGCTGAGCATGTGTGTGGATTCTCAAGTCATTTTGTCATGTTTTAAATATTTGCAGCTTGCCATTGTATCCACAGATTTCTGTTTGCATATTGTAATTGGTCTTACCTTGTTGTGATTTCTTGGTAAAGTGGAATAGATATGGATAATTCATATGTCCTGTAGCTATTATGAGTCAAGGCAGTAAGTGGATGACTTTCTGGCTCCAAAGTCCTAATTGTTTCTGAGTAGCTGGAGTATCCTGTGGGTTGTTGTCTGGCTTGTAGCATGGGTCTCAGCTGCCGTAGCTTCGTTTTTCCATCATGTATTATTCTTAATGCTGCTAGGAACTGATTGAGGAACCAGCTTATATGGAAATACTGAAGATTACTTTAATCACTAGAGTTCCTGCAGTAATTTCAAGCTAGTAACAGAATAGATAATTTATGTCAAAGACTTTTTCATAGTGCAGTGAGAAAAAAAACCAAAAAACCAAAAAAAGAGTTTGTTCTTAATATTAATTGTGTGGTGGATGGATTAACTGTGTGTAGGATTTTGCCAATGTGCTCCTGCATTGCACTTCCTGTAGCAACACTAGCGTCTGCGTGCTGCGTTGGCTCAGGGGATCACCTTTACTGAGCTAAAATAACGCAGGCAGCAAGTACTGGGGGCAGCTTTCACTTTTTGAATCATTAATATTTGCTGTCAATGTAAAATGTATTATATTCTCGCTCACATAATGACAGGATGGTGTGTTGTTTAATAAAGGCCTGGATCACTGTAGCTGATCAGCGTCCCCAGTGCTTCACAGCTTAATGAAGGTGATGTACAGTAAGGTTGCGAAGATTGATAGGGAGAATCCACATGACACACATTTTGTCAGGTCTCTCTTTCCTGAGTTCATCCCCTTGGCACTTTGAAAAACTTGTTAAAAATAAAACAAAGATTATATTTTCATTAATATAATTAATATGGCACAAGTCCAGTCTTCTCTTTTTTCTTTTTTTTTTT
>VYXD01001406.1:1469334-1554215 GCA_013397195.1 Hylia prasina
TTTTTTTCTTTTTTTTTTTTTTAAATTTACCTTCAAAGGCACAAAATCAGCCAAAAGGTTAATGGAGAATTATACTTAATTATAATGATTCATTACCATCAGTGCAGTTAAGCTAATTTACTGTTTGTGTCTGAACTAAGAGAAAAAAGATCTGTTGGAGTGAAATAACGCACAGTAATTAGCCTTTTGTGTTTAGTGACTGCTTTATCCTCCTAAATATTACTGTAAAATTAGGGCTATAGTTATGGAATAACTATCATATCAAATAACAGTGGGAAGACAGTAAAATGTGTGCTAGCAATGCAGGTGCACCTGTTACAGATGTATAGGCAAACAGCAAATATCAGCTGTGTCAGATGAGGACAGTTTTAGGACTTGGAGTGTTAAATCTGGCATCATGCAAAGGCCAAATATAAATTAATAACAGGAACACTTGCTGCTAATGTGTCTCAGATTAATGTGCTCTGTGTGCTCAGAAGCATAATGTCATATTCAGAAACATTGATTTTATTATCATGTCAACATTGGCAAGGCATATATACTTCATTTCAGCAGTTACATTTTTAGGTGACATTGCAGTCACTATAGGTAAATGAAAGCTGTGATAAGCAGGATTTTTTTTAATACCATTGTTTATGTTGCTTCAAAAACCCACTGTAGGAACTTAAAAATGCAGATTACTAAAAGTAAACATGTTTAAGTAGGTGGTTCACAGGGTGAAGCTATTTTTATAAATGAAAGCAGTAACAGATCAGCAGGATACTTTAGAAGTCTATGGCATCAGTTATAAGCTACTGACCTCCAGAACACAAACCTGAGAGTGATGCTGAGAATCTACCTTTTCAGTCAAAAACTAGATTATCCTTTAATGAGATCAAAGATTTCGGCCAAGCATCAAAAAAGGTCATCTCTGTATTATAAGATTGCTGCCAGAAGGTTGTGTCTTGCACAAAAGAAGAGGAAACTATCTAATTGGTTTTTTTCTTTTTTTCTTTTTTTGTCTTACACTCAAAATAATGGTAAAAAAATTCAGATTAAAAAAAAGGGTAAGATTACTTAATCTTAGTGGGATTTTGATTTCTTATAGTTCTATGGCCCCTTAAATAACAGGAAGAAAAACAACTGCTATTTCAGAGCCTCGTTTTGCAGCCTCTCAGCTTCCTTGCCCCTTGGCCTACTCTATGATTATCTTGTAGTGTCCTGGTAGACGTAGAAGTTGTCTGGTAAATTATAGCTCACACCAGCTGCACCGAGTCTTTGTGCCAACAGACAAAATCTTTGCTCACGGCTGCGCTGCTGCATCCAGCCCATGCACTGCAGATGCACTGAGATTCCAGGGACAAAAACCTCAATGAAATGCACCTTCAGCTGCCCTCGCTTGCGTTGTTGTCAGAGGTGCTCCTTGCGAGAGTGACATAACCAGTACTGAGCAATTCACATCCATGGACACTGTTAGTGCCCTACAGACATCTGCCTTCAGAAAGTGGCGCTTTCTCCATTGACTTCAGTCCAGATAGAAGTTGGGAAATCATTCAAACCACCGGGTCAACTGACAGGAGTTGAGGGGGTCCTGCTGTTGGCCATCCTTAACAGTGCTAGAAATACTCAGGGTAGATGCCCTTAGGCTCAGTTGGCTTTGGATGGCTTTTAACCACTCAGTGCCTGGTGCCTCTGCAGCTCCACATGTGCTTTGCTGCGTGCCCATATCGATGTAGATGTTCGGAGATGAGTTACAAGGATACAAGGTACAGTGCAGTAGGAATTGCTTAATTGAGCAGCATTGACATATGGGACTCAGCTATTTGCCAAACTGTTACTACGTGTTTTCTATAATTAGGAAATGGTTTTGGTGGATACTCTAACATTTCAATTGCTGTGTTGAAGTGGATGTATGTTTTTAATTTTTTCTTCCTTAGTAGGTCAGTCAATACCCTATCTAGCTTCATACTGGCATATAAAAGGACACTTACTCCAGGTTTGTTATTATTTATCCACACTCTCTTCCTAAGTTGTGCAGACAGAAACATTTTGCTCTGCTGAAGAGGATTCCTGCAGACTAGACTTTGTTTATTTCCTCAACTGAAATGTTTCACAGACCCTCTTTTAGGATTACTGAATCAGAGGCTGCCAGATGAGGAAACCCATTTGGTTTTCTGAGTACAGCTTCTCTCTGGGGATATTTAGGAAACCAGCTAGGATAATAGATGTGTTCACACCAGGCAGGTGAAAGGCTGCCCATCACTGGGAGGAGAATATAGGGATATTTCAAGCCACAGTTTGGTTTCCAGGACTGTTATGCAGAACTGGGTGGCTGTGGTTTGTGCATCAGGAAAAGAGCACAGCAACGTCACTAACCCATACTTTTTTTATGTCCATATGGTAGCCACCATCATGAGTGGCTGTAAGGATTACAGTAAGGTTCTGTAGAAGTGAAAGTGTGACTGTCTCCAGCTTGAGCTAGCCTCCAGGGCAGAAGGCTGTAACAGGCTGTGCCTCTTTAACCTGAATGTATCAGGAAATGCATGACAGACCTTGCCCAGAGGTATTCATCTGTAACTTCTACCTGCATTGGTTCACTCTGAAAAGAGAATAAGGCCATGCTTTGGCCTCTGCTGTTGGATTTAAAGCTTTGAATATGATCACTATCAAATGGTATAGGGAGAAGGAAGGTCATTGTCCCTGGACCAAAATGTGATAGAGAAGGCAGCTTATGCCCTTCTGTTTTCCCTGCCCCTTTATGTACCTATATAGAGCTAACAATGACCAAATACCATGTGGGTTTTTTTTCAGAAAACAAAGTCAATCCTAGTGACCCTATGCCATAGCTTAACTGAGGCTTAATTCTTACCACATGATATTAGTTAATAGATTCCTGATAATTAATGAAACTATTTCTGTGTTGCTGTATCCTGCAGTGTGCTGCTCTGGTTGGCGAAGACCAGCCTCTTTGCCCAGATCTCCCAGAACTTGACCTCTCTGAACTAGATGTGAACGACCTGGATGCAGACAGCTTTCTGGGGGGACTCAAGTGGTACAGTGACCAGTCAGAGATCATCTCCAATCAGTACAGCAATGAACCTGCCAATATATTCGAGGTAAGGCAAGGTGATGCAAGTGCGTGTTGCAAAGTCCTTGCTTGCTTTTTTTGCTGATTTTTTTTTTTTTTAATTGGCCTGGTGGACAACAGTTTGCTATTTTTCCTCCATTAAGAGACTAGAAAACTGCTGGTGTCTTTACAGGTTCTGACTGGTTCCGTTAATCCTCATGATCAAAACCAGACCTGCGATCTGAGGGGTGTGGCAGGGAAAGCCTTAAAAGGATTTAAATGGAACTTCTGATTTTTGAGAGGAAACAGCTGAAGAGTGCCTAGAACACACCACCCTGTGGCGTCACGATGAGGAGTTGTTGTCAGCTACAGAGCAAAACAGAAGTTGAAACTTGTTTGTTGTCTTCCACTTGAATTCCTCGGCAAGAAGCAGAGCGTTGCACAGCAGCTAGCTGATGAGTAGCTGGAACATTTCTAGTAAAAATTTTTGCTACTCAGAGCCTTAGTGTGCAAGTTACTTGCGCACAAATTGAGAGGTCTGCAATTTGTTTATGTATAGGGGAGAAGAACTTGGCAGAGAAGGCAGTGAGGGCCGTCAGTAGCTCAGGGACCAGCTCACTGTTCTTGCATGTCATAGATATCCTGGTGGAGAGCAATCTAAAAGTAAAAGTCAGAGGTGATAGGAGAGATTTAATTGTTTTCTTTCCACTTGTGCATTGAGGGTTAGGATGTACGAGAGGTTCAGAGTGTACAAGGGGAGGATTACTGTCCCTTTATCTCCGTCTTGGTCTTCTTTCTTTTGTTGTGTAAAGCCTTCATAATTCTCCACCTTGTGGTTCCAGGCAGCCGTGCCCCTCCTAAACTCTAACCTCCTTCCCTCCTTGTTGATAGGAGAGGCCATAGATCGTTCACTGACTGGGAAATGGGACAATAAATTGATTAGCTGGCAGGAAGACATTGTACAAAAGCAAGCTATGAGTGCTGTTTCTCACACACCAGGTACCACAGCTCCAGGAAGTACAGGTAGCCTGCTGTTCCAGAAAGCCCCAGATTATCGTGGTAGAATTTTAAAGGCTGGAAGAAATTAACTGAAATGGTATCGTAAAATGCTTACCTAGGATGTGATGTCCTGAATAAAATTCTCCTTCCTTTGTATACAGCTCTAAACCCACTGTGATCTCCCTGATGCAGATGAATTACTCTGGATTTAAACCAGTGTAACTGATAGCAGAAACTGGTCTTCTCTGTTTAGTTCTGTCATTTACATCCAAGTAACTTGGAATTAATTTTATTTGAATCAAAATAGCCCTGCAAAGCCTTGTGCTTAGGGCCTCTTTTTTCTTTAGTTGTATAATGTTCCACACTTTGTTTTACAAAGTTTCCAAATCCGGTCTGGTTCTTGAATTGCAGTTGTACTGCCTCAGGCAGGGTAGGGTATGTTGGTGGCAGGGGGGCAGGGTCCACATTTGCAGGGACTGGTGGAAGCTTGTTTTGCTTTTTCTATAACTGGAGATGCATATTTTTTCCACATTCATGAAAAGCCAATGCAGCAACATTTTCTTTTAGGAAAAATCAGTTGAAGATGCAGACTTTCAAAGTGTAAGTTCCAAGTAAGTAATACAATTACGTATTTACCAAATTTAAGCACACAAATTATTCCAGTAAAACCAGTGGAACTTGACCACCTCATTGCTTGTCCTGTGTGTTACTGCTGTCTACTCTGATGGCCACAGCTGCCAAGTATAAAGTTGTCTCAGATAGACAGTGACCATTCCCCTACACAGCTTGTATAGGAAACAATTCCTGTTCTGAAAATCCAAGCATGTTGCAAACTGCAGGACAGCCACATAGGCTGGTAGTTAACCTCGTTGGGAGATGGTGGCAGCAGCAACATCTCATGGGCTTGTTTGGGTCTGTCTGAGGATGAGCTGCTCCAGTGTGAGGAAATGGGGATATGTGTGGAGAACCAGAGGCAATGCAGCTGGAGGAATGAATCCACACAGCAAGTAATAGGTCAGAAATAATAGTTTGGAAATGAAATATGCTGCTTCTTTCCTAACACGCACATTCTATTGTTTTCTTTCCTCACATTCATTGACTTCAGCTGCAGGCTGCCTTGCTGTCTCATCACAGCTTGGCCCATACTTACCTGTACGGACAAATTGTGCCCTAATGGTATTTTACAATACTGCAGTGCAAAATTAGACTATTTTCAGCTTCTTAGAGTGTTGCATTTACATTTCTTGGTTGCTTGGCCTAGGAAGATGGGAATGAAACAGTTATTTTCTCCTCCCATACGTTAACCCTGTCCCCATTCTCCACTGTGCAGCTGGATACTTTGCACTATTTCTTGCCTCTGCCGCTCAGTAATGTGACGACTGGGGGTGCTCAAGATCAGAAGAGGATGTCTTCTTCCTCCAGAGACTATCTCACATTCTCTGTGAGGAGCTATTTGTTTTAGCTGAGAGAATGGAAGTTTTGTGCAGTTTCTCATTTGGTAATCACTAGATTTTTCTATATTGATCCTCAATGGCTTTTTAAAAAAGAAAATAATGTCTTTTTATACCTTTTTTAAACTTTTTTTTTTTCTCTCTTGCTATTTTGGGAGAAGAATGTTTTATCTGACTTAAGCTTCCCGATGAGGCATTGTCACACAAAAATAGAAATACAGCCTATTTGGGGTGGAAAGGCAGGAACCAGAATGACAAGCGAATGATGAGAAGTACACAAGCAGCATTACTTGCTCAAGCTGTACAGTGTTAATTGCCAAATCTAGCCTTGAATGAAACACACTCTGCTTTGAGGTATTAATGCAGTACATGTGGCATTGTCTATGTGAGCGACAGTGTTCAAAAGCCCTTTACAGACCTAGGTGTCTCTCTTTTTTTAAGAAATTGCACTTTTTTTTTAAAGAAAGGTTTGCATTTCATAAAGTGAATTTTCAGTCTTTCTGCAAATCATGTTCCTGAAATCTCAACTTGAGCTGAGCACCCACAACCTTAGGCTCTCCCAGTGGCACTGAGAGTCTCAGACTAGAAATGATTAATAGTTATGGTAACAACCAGGAGCCAAGTGCGATAAAGGTCCAATTAGTCTAGATAGTATGTAAGTGTTAAGTATAAATCCCTGCTCTCATCCGCTTAGGTGTGATGAGATACTGGCCTTCACTCTAGGATTAAAGCACACCAGTGTTTTGCAGGCACACCTGATTCATCACTGCATCGTTCTGCTCACATGCCAATGTAACCCATGCTAGTCCCGAATCAAGCCTGTGCTGCCCCAGCACAGAGGCTCTTCTTACTGATGTTTGTACTTATGTACATTATGAATTAGGTGATTTCTTTCTGTTCACAACTTGGTCACTTCTGTTTTTCACCTAGATTTCTTTGCCTGTTGTTTGAAAAGATAAAATGAAGGAATTCTTGCCCTCGGGGCACTGTCTATTGACACAAGTTCATGCAAGTAAATAGTTAACAAGTCACCCAAGACCAGTTACTTAGATGGTTCACTGCACCATTCACTTTTATGATTTGTTTTTGTGAAGAACTAGACTTTAAAAATTGTATTTGCAAAAAATTTAATTTGGCTACTTTCAGAAAATCAAAATGGTTAAATTTTCATTCTCAAAGCCAATGCTATGTGAAATTGTGAACAAACATACAACTTGAAGTGCCATGAGTGAGAAGGCTTTATGTTCATGAAAACTGTTGTCCCTTGAGGCTTCTAGAAATGTACTGTGCCATATCATGTAAGATTAGTCATAATTAAAATTATTTATGATCCAAGCCTAGCATTATGGAGATGGAAGTTATCTATGGTGGGTGTTTCTCCTTGTTAGCATTTTTGCAAATAATTCAGCTGATGGTAAGAGAAAATTCAGCCTGTAGATAGGCAATAACCTGTTAAACTACAATGAGCCTGTGTAAAATCGTAAATCTTGTACTTCCTAAAACACTTTTTTTAACCTTTAAAAAGACTTCAGAAAACCCACATTGCTTGCCCTTCTGCAGATTTAATTTATTTACATAATTCTATGTTCCAAAGCAATGCTCACAATATTTGATGACTTTGTTTTTAATTATTTTTTATAGGTGTATCCCAGGTTACTTCTCCAGGCCATTCTATGTGCCATGTATTTGGAAAGCCTAAAAAGATAACTATGTTTTATTGTAGCCTGCCAAAAAGGGCTGTATTACAAGCAATGAGAATGTGAGGAGAGAAAGAAATACACAATGAAATGCAGACTGTCTTTCCCCTGGCAGCAGGGGAATGCATGGAGATAAATGATTTCTTATTTATTTGGAAGAGGTTGTATCAGGGAGATGATGAGTGTTGAGGGAAGCCTTAAACATCACCAGGCTAATTTGCATTGGTTCAGATTATAAAAATCCCTCGTGTTCTGTGGTGCTGCCAGTCTCTTTTTCACCATTGCAGGTTATTCATTCAAGGTTTGCAGCCAGATTGATTAATGAATTACCAGATCTTGCGTAAAATAACTTGGCCTGACTTTTAAACAACCACCAATGTTTTCTTTGCCAGTCTTGTGACTGGTGTTAATGGGTTCCAGAGAACTGAGCCTGTATAGACTTTCTCTAGTGGCCTTCCCTAGCATTTTTTCCACTTTTTAATTTTCTCCAAAACTAGTAGCCCAAGGCAGGCAGTTCAAGGAGATACAATCTCAGGGAAAAAAAAAGACATAGTAGTCAAATCCTTGATGGCTGATGCCCTTCAGTGCCAAATCAGCATGATTTATCATAGCCATCTATTCAGCACAACAGAGGCTGGAGGTGAGCTGCATGGTGTACCTCACACAATATGCATAACTAGAGCTCTGAACTTTGAAGGAAAGCCTCAGAGCTATTTGCAAAGTGCTGGTGCTTAGTGAATACTAAATTACATTTAGGAAATAGTCTACTGCTACCAGTTATACTTCATTTTTATTCTTGACACAGACACCTAAATCAGAGAACAGTAACATTTCAGAGATTATGGTAGCAGTTTGGGTATGTTCCAACACTATAATAGGATCAGAATTTTAAGGCCTTTTTTATTATTACCAATAGTCACTTAGTTTCTACTGCAGCGTACTTTGTAGGGAATTACAGCTTTTACTAAAAAGATTAAAATGCTATTATGCAAATGATTGCAGTATGTTATTATGTTTACAAATTAACATCCATGGCTCAACACACAAATTAACTAACTATTCCATCTATATTATTAAGGATTTAATAAAGTAACTGTTGATAAAAATGAGGAGCTTGGAACAGCTAATAGGAGCTGATCGTGATTTAACATAGAACTTAAACATTGTGTTTAATGTTCTAGATGGCATAATGGCAGAATAAAGCTTATCAAAGTGCTTGAAAGGACTGTGATTGTGTGCACCACACAGCAGCCTGTCTGAGGTCCCGGAGGGCATGAACAAAATAGCTCTGGGCAGTAGCGTGCTGGTGAATCTGGAAGCAAAACAGGACCAAGTGGTATCAACATGTACCTTCCTGCTCTAATAAGTAGGCTTTTTTGAAATTCAGATTCATGCAGATGGAATGTTTTACATGATAAGCACATGTATTTGGGAACTTGTGTCCCTGTGAAATGCATCCTGTAATGAATTGCTTCTATGGCAAATTGGATTTCATTGCAGAGAGTATCACTGTATGGTAAAAAAGGGGAAGGCTGAGTTCAGTCTGAGATGACTTTACAAACATTCCTGCAAGTTGTTATTCCTAACAGTTCATAAGAGATCATAAAAGCAAACAGATAAGAGCTACTGAGGTCCTAGAGAAATGAATGTACTGTGTGTGGTTATGAGGTAGATTTAGTAGTGAAACAGACAACGTCATAGGTTTAATACAACAATAAACATAAAAGGCAAAAAATGCAGATTTGGGATAGGAAACTTTATAACCATGATAAAAGGTAACAATGTATCATAAAGCCTACATGTGAAACTAGGAGAAGACCCTCATTTCCAGGGAAAGGAAATAGCAGACACTTTACAAAAGTGCCGGACTTTTTATATTCCTAATGAAGCAATGTCACGTGTCTTGTGTGTTTGAATGCATTACCTTTACCAGTGTCTGTGGCCTGACTCAGAACTCTACATATGCTAAATAGGAGACCAGCACAATAACATCCTGCCTATGTGGGATGATGTATGTAAACGATAATCTATGATTAGCTATGCTGACATTTAAAAAGGCTCAAGCAGTAAGTGGAATTTATTTTACTCGAACCAGCTGCTATGTAATTGGAAAGAGTTTATGCAAATGCTCTGTATCTAGTGTTACCAAGGTGTGCTGCTGCTCCTTTTTTCTTTCCCGCTTGGACAAACTACAATGCTTTAATGCAAGAACCACCTGGCATGTTGGTTGAAACCTTCAGGCAGGAAAGAAGTCCCAAATGAGCAAAAAAACAATTGCTTTGAGAGTTTATGGTTTGATGTATGCGGCCACCAAAACCGTTCCCCAGGCACACAATCAAGAAAATGCGACTGCTCCACTTCACGGTCCCCTTAAGGAGACATTTCACCTGGAGCAGCCATGGCTTGAGATGCTCACTGTGCTGCTGCTCTGTAGAGCACCTGTCCTTTTTCGAAGAGGGAAGACTAGCACTCACCAGAACAGTAGTAAGCTAATTAGGTCATTAGAGGGATGTCTTGGCCTGTGTTAAAACCAGTCCTTGAGGACACTGTGTTACACTGTGTTCCCACTGGCTATGTAGCTAAATACGAACTGGTGTCAGCTGCCATACAAACAAAAATGTAATAGCCTGCTTTCACAGAGGTCATCTTAAATCCACTTTGGTCACAGTCACACTCCACATCTGTTTTAGTGAGATGCAGCTTCTTAAGGTGGCGTTTGGACTATATAAGCGCACAAACAACTGAGCTATAAATTGCTACTGCTGGAGTTATTTTGAATAAGTGTATACTGTTTCATATTTATAATGGTGAGGCTTCATAATATTCACAGTGAATATATAACACAGATCAGTTCAACAAGCATGAAATTGTATGTTGTCAACTTGTCACATAAATAGAGCCATATTCTAGCTTACGATAATGTTGAACTAAATATTTTCTCCCTGGAACTGCAGAGAGGGTCACGAAAATGTGGGACAGTAGTCTTTTGTCAGAAAAACAATCCCAGACTCATTGCTAGTGGGAAGTAAATATTTCTGATAAGATTCTTCTGGTTTTTTACTTCCCCGCTGGCTTACCAACAGCAACAAAAAGTTTGCCTTTCTTAGACAAATGCTAATTGGTTAAATGAAATTTATTTCCGTTAATGGTTTCGTTTCTAGTGTAAGCGCTTTTTTTCATTGTTGCTATTTTTGCTCAATGCATCATTGCTAATTGCTACTAAACAGTCCATCTTAACCCTGGCATGCTCTTTCCCTGCTGCCCCATCCCACTTAACATTAACTCTGGCCCATGCCATTACAGAAGGATAAAATTATCACAAGTCTTCTTTTAGGAATTGTTTTTCCTTAGTGCCACTAACCTATTGTGCATGTGTAGGTCAGGAGGAGGAAATTGCACAGAGCATATTTTTTGCAGGGAGAAAGGAGAAAGTTTTGGTATTGAATCATGATGAACTGATTTTCCCCGTGAACAGAGAAAAAATACAAAGAAGAGTTTATATGTGTCTGGGAAAACTTACCTAGTTGTAGCTTTTGTTGTGCTACTGTGGGTAATCCTCAGATGCACTGGAAATTTGCAGCCTTTCTGGAGGAGTGCCCTCTGCCAGCTTTATAGGCCTCTTTTCCTCCAGTGTCTAGTTTTTATTTTGGTAGCTTTGTGCAGGTGCATGCAGGATCCTAATGCCTTTGCAAGTGATGGACTGCAGCCTTGGCAGGCATGGAGCTCTGACTGTGTGTGCAGGCACACTCAGCCGTGGAGGCTGGGTTCAGGTCTTGATGGAAATCATCCCCTTTGCAATGCATAGCTGGTTGCTTTGGCTGAATCTTCCGTTCTGACACAACGGAGCAACAGTCTTGCTTCGTAATGATTGAGAAATTAATTAGCACTTTGTGGCGGTGATGAGTCTGAAGGGCCATGATTGGAGTTTGCTTTTTACCGCGCGCAGTAATCACTGGGTTTTGTTTATGAAAGCACAAACCCAAAACCTATTGAGATTTTGGTGTTGTCATGAAGCGTGAGCTGTGTGATGCACTAGAATAATACTTCCATTTCCTCACACACATCTGTGCTTTTGTGCTTTACTGTGAGTAACACAATGGGGTGCTGGTCCATAATGGGTACTTCTAATCACTAAGACGATAATCAGAAGAACAGAGTATTTTCTGTGAGGAGCCACAGTGGCAGCCTCAGGCAAGTGTTGTTGCCTTGTTGATTTATGACAGGTTTGAGTTGCCTGAGCTGCTCGCAGCCATCCAGCTTATCACATAAAGTTTAGGAGGATCATCCCTTCCAAGCATATTACAAGGCTGGAGGTGTCAAATGGGCAGGGAGAACTTCTACTTCTGGCTGCTGCCATAGCTGCTTCTTTAAGACTCAGTGATACTAAATCTTTATCAGGATTTGGAGGGGCCACCATCAAACAGTGTGAGGGACTGCAGATCTCTCCTACAGGAGATACGCTTAAATAAAGATAGAGAAATTGGGTAGAAAAGTTTCTCGCCTCTTGTCAAGGGAGTGGTGGTAATGGCTGTCTGGAAGATTGGTTTGGTTGGAGGAATTTCCACTTATTTCCACTATAAGCTGCTAAAAGAAACAATGGGAGTTTTCTCCTGGAATGGTAATTCCTCCTGGAGGGCAAAAAATTCTTTCTGAAAGCACTCCAAAACCTTTGCAAAAAGTTCAGTTTTTCTTCTCCCATGTTGCTGAACAAGCAGTGACATAGTGACACAGGAAGTGCATCAGAGACCTTAGGTAATAAATGTTATGGAAGTGAGACATCTCACTGGAGTTTTTACTTTGGTGAGAATGCTGCAGGCTTGCATATTTCCTCAGAGCAGTCAGTGACCAGAATTGAAAAGCAGGTATTTGGACAGTCTTAGAACTCTTCTAGTATTAGGGGTTGTTTGTTTTTGGGTATTTTTTGGTTTTTTTTTTTTTGGTTTGGCTTGGTTTGGTTTGATTTTTTTGCTTGTAAATATATATCACTTGGCTAGGTTGAACTAGCAGTAATGTTCTCCATTCTACCAGGCCCTTTGTGTTGAGACTGAGTGAACAGGATCTTTGGCCGGTTGGTACCCACTTTGAGAGGGCTAGGTGTGGGCAGCCAGGTAGTGCCCATGACAGTGTGGGTGGTAAAGGATGAAGAATGAACTTGGAGCAGGGGAGAGCTTTGCAGAATCATAGAGTGGTTGAAGTGGGAAGGGATCTCAAGATGCCATTTGGCCCAATGCAGCATGTTCAGGAAGGACTACATGGAACAAGAAGTTCTGTGTTCCTCTGCTGCTGCTTCTTCCCTCCTTGAAATTACTTTATTAGTACTGGTAAGGAGTTTCTGATCCCATTTTGAAAATCTTAGCCCATAGTCCTGAGCAACTGTGGAATTTCTTTGAGACATGCCTGTATATAGCTACAAGCTTATTATTGCCAAATCCTAGTTTTCAGAGGAAGATGGGTGGCAGTCAAGGGTTCGCTGTCTGGCCTTGGTTTTCATGACAAATTTTCATATTAAGGAAACCTACTTCTGGGGCTAATCTTAGCTTCCACAGGTACTGAGCTTGTCCATTTTCATGGGCTTATTGTTGGACTAGTGAAGCTGTGAAGTTATTGGGTTGCAATAGATGCATATGCAATTATTTCCATAAACGAAACATAAGTGTATGCTTCCTGACCTCTGGCTGGATGTGCTCTGTTAGGCATTTGACCCTTCAGGCATACACAAAGGAGCAATAGGCTTTTATTTTTACTTGTCTGGGGAAACATGCATTTTTGAAATTCTTCTTCTGGTTTTGTGTTTGCTTTAGTGTTTTTTCTCTCACCAGGACTGGTGTGGATTTTCTTGGCTGTATTGACTGTCCTTAAAAGCCCAACAATCACTCTTCACATAAGTATGAAGACATCAGGCAAAACATTGGCAACTGTCACATCAATTGCATCTGGGAAAAAGCCAAAAAACCCTGTAGATTTTTTTTTCCTTAACACTGCAGAAACATTCATCCATTTCCAGTGAAAGGGTGTCAAAGTGCTTCTGCTTGTGTGTGATGGGAGTGTTGCCATGTCTTGTCATTTTCTTTGCTGTTGATCCCATTCTCCTATAGGAAGGGTCAGGTCAAATGCTTCTCTGAAGACCAAGTCTCCCATTTGCAGCAGGAAATCTCTCAGGTGGAGAGGATAATGTTACAAAACAGAGGCTAACATTACAAAACAGTTCTGCTGCCTCTGGCGCAGTCTGGAGCATCACAGACCAATAACTCCTATCATGTCACTCTTGCGGCACCTTATTATCTATGTTTTTCTGTAAATCCGATCTGAGACTGTCATTACCAGTTTCAGGCAGGTGAGCACCATCTGGGTGAAATAACCATCTACCAGTGATGGGCTGGAGGGGGCTCTTGTTAGTTAATCATCCCTACCTTCCCTTTGATGAGTTAATTTGTCTGTTGAGCCATGGAGGAGCCCCCAAGAGCTCCCAGGAGCCCCTTGGTAAAATTCTGCCAACAAATGGAAAGATAGGGATGATTTCACTCTTTTTGCTGGAGCCTTTGCTATCTATGATATTGCTAAATCATCCATAATGCAGAACTTTCTGTGCAATCTTTTTGGTACAGCTCTGGAGGCATATTACTTCTTTGTGCATTTACTTTTTAAACATTGTCACTGGATACCTAACCCTCCTGAAAATCTCATTCCATGAATTAAGGTTAATTTCAGTACTTTCCTGTGGCCTTTTAGTAGTTGGCATGCGAAGCTCCTTGGCTGTGATGCTGGGCCATAATCTTTTTTTTTTCCCCCTTCAGTTATTAAACACTATCTTTATTTTCTTGTTTTGTGATAATGCCTAAAACCCTTGTAGTAGGGGGAGAGTCTGTACGTACTAGTGACCAGCCCATCCCAGTTTTATGGCGTGCACTTTGAAGTCCTTGGAAGGAGCAAAGGTAGTGAAAGAAGAAAAGAGCTAGTCCTTGGGGTTTGCAAGTGAAGATAAACTCAACTTATTTTTCCTTCAGAGGCCTGTGAGCACTGCTCTTTAACCAGACTCCTCTTCATCCCTGGCAGCTGGAGGCAGTTACAGCCTGCTGAGCTTGCCCAGTCCAGGAAACAATACAGGTCAGTTGCTGCTGCAGTTTTGTCAATGTGATGTAGGACAACTAAGCCCAAGGAGAAGCTTCTTAAGTAGTATATCCCAACATGGAGACTTACTTATCTCCAAACCTGAGATGAAAAAGAAAATTAAATTAAAAAAAAAAATTAAAAACTCAACTGGACAAAAACCCACAGAAGACAGGAAGCTAGGAAATGCTATCATTTGGAAGATGCTCTGTTCCCTTTGTAACTCATCAGAGAGGGTGTGTTCGCTTAGATATAGCGCTCTTCAGCCAGGTTAGGGCAGGCTCTTGCAGGGCCATACACATGCCTCTGCATAGCTGCTGTTGGGGGGATTTGTTAGCTTTCACTCAGTACTGATGTTCCTCCTATGCTCTCTGCTGAGAGAGAGCAAACGTCAGTCTCAGAGACTCAGAGTCTCAGTGACATGGAGAAAGTGATGAAGGGGTACTGGAGTAGATCTGGAAGAGTGAGTTGGGATCCTGGTAGGCTATGAGCTCTGGCAGACGATGACCATAATGTACCAAAGAGGTTCCTGCAGAGTTAGTTAGCATCTCTGTATTGTGTTTTCAGAACTGTGCTGGGAAGGACTATTCAGCTATGTCCTTTACAGACACAAGTGATTTCCAGGAATCTGCACTCCACTGCAATTGGAATCACATCAGGGTCTCCACATTGGTCAGTTCAAGTCCAGTATGGTCAGAGCCAGTGGACCACGGGGGGCTAATTCTCTGCTGGACCATCAGCATCACTTTACAGAACTGCTCCTGGCGTGTGCAGCTCTGTGAACACTGTCCAGATGTACTTGAGCTGCCTCTCTGTGGGCTGCATCTGGACCCAAGAGGGCTTGTTATGGGCAGCCCCGTGATATGCAAGAGGTTTTTCTCTTTCAGGATCTCTCACAAGATTAGACTTGTGAAACTTTGATTTTTAAACCCAAAGCTAAAGTAGGAAAGAGACATGCCCCTAAACTTAAGGCTGTAATAGTTCCTATTTCCTAAACCATGACTTTGAAAATGATGGATGTATGTTCTTAATGATATGCATGTCAGAAACTTCCTAATAAATTGCTTTTATGGGTATTGGTCTTTCCAGCTTGAAACATCCAGGCATGCTGCCATCTCAGGGCTGCTACTCCAAGTATGCTGTGTGCATAGCAGGAACTTCAAACTGGACCCTTCCACTTGATCTCCCATTATTCTCTCCTGCATGATCATTCCAGCTACCTTCCATCACTAGAATGCTACCTATTTGCCACAGTTTCTATCAGCTTGGATTTTTACTCAGACCAAATTCACAGGGATGACAAAAATCCACTCACGTGTCTTGTCCTTCCCTACACCTGCTTCTGAGAGTGCAGTGACAGATACCAGGTTTATTGTGTGCCAGTGTTACTGCTCTGTTTACAGCAGATTTAAGAGTTTACATTAGGCCACAGTGTTACCTTCCAGTTTCCCTAATTCTGTGTGCTGGCAATCCCAGCTGTGTGGTTGGGGTGGCTGCCCCTGTCCTAAAGGAATTTGTGTCAATTTCTGCAGGGACAAATCCTCCCTGTGCTAAACCGCTTTGCCGTATTTGCTCAAACTCAAATTTTGACAAAGGTGTTCTGTCCACATCCACCAGAAGAGATTGCTTTTTTCCAGATGCACTTGGAGGTAGATGTGTTGGAAGCTGCCTGTACGTGGCTGATAACTGAGACGAAGCATCTATGTAGCCCGATCCATGCCCTTTTCTAATTTGTCTTTGAATGACAAATGTGTCTTCACTGAGTCAGCAAAAGAGGAGATCCTACAGTAGAATTCATTGCCCTTCTATCCCTTTCAAAAGGGTGTCTAGGTTTTCCTAATTCCTCCCCAAAATCTGTCTTTAAAAGAACTCTTATAAAGACATCCCTCAAATGTATTGTGCAGAACTCCATTATATTCTCTAGTCATTTCTGATTCAGGCACATAATGGGCTGTTATTTCTTTAGAATTCCCCTCCACAATGCTGGTATATTCCAAATTAAAAAGTAAATAAATAAAAAATTCATAATTTTTGTGAAAATCAGAGTTGTAGGGATTTGGAGATAGTCCACATTCATCACTGCTGACCCTAGAGAGTCAGCTCTTAAGAGCTGAGTGTGAATGACCTCAAAAAAAAAACCAACCAGATTTAATTGAAAATTTCTGCACTTCACACAGGCAGTACTGTAGTATAATAATAGCAAAGGACTGAAAATGCTCACAGATTTGGAATGAAAACCTAGAAAATATTTAAATGTTTGAATCCATCTGGATTGTTTCTGTGCAAAGAAAATGCCCAATTTGTACACTCCAAAATTCCTGGAGATGACTGCTTGAGTGCTTTGGGTATGTGCAGGTGTCCTTTCTGGTTTTTAAAGCTACTCAACTAATGGAGAATCAGGGCCACTTCACCTGGCTTTCTCCTTCTCTGAAATCCAGTAATTGTTTTGCATCAGGGGTAATTGTACCTAGAGATATTAGACAAACTCACTGATTCAGACTCGGTAATTCTTGACTATCTTCCCATATTGCATTCCATGATTTGGTTAGATTATATCTTATCTCTAACCTTCTTGCTTCAATAAACACACAATATCTAACTTGTCTTCTTCCACCTTATACACAAGGAAAACCATCAGTGCTTAATCTGTTGCTGGTGTTAATGGCACAATTCCTCATCCTAATTCCAATTCACTCTGCCTGATATCCCACAAATGCCTTTGAGAAAGGCATTTTATCCCTGATACTGTGCCAAAGACACTTTCTTCCTTTGTCACTGCTGTTTGACTTTTTGTGGACTTCTTAATGACCTTTTGCAGGCTGTAGTAGATGACACAGTCTTACATGCAAAAGTCTGCAAACGAGTGCCACATCCCAGGCTGTCACTTTGGCTCCGAAGGTCCCTGGCAGCAGATCCCTGATCTTGACCTACTACTATAGCAAGAAAGTGTAGTCTCTTCACTAGCAAAGAAAAGAATGGAAAGAGTAAAAAACAAGGCAGTACACAAACAGCTTTTTTTTTCTTTCTTTCTTTTTCTGTTTGGCAGGTGGTCACACATGGCAGACACCCCATGCTCTCTGCCCTCCTGTAGGCTCTGCTCCTTGGGACCCTTATTCAGTACAACTGCCATCAGCCTGACAGGGATCAACAGGGATTGCTTTTGTCATTATTTTTGAGTCCAAGGGCCATCCAAAGTCTGAAGTAAAATATTTTCCTACTTAGCTTTATAGTAATTTTGGAATCTTCCAAGATGAAAGCTCTGCTGAACCCTCAGTTCACTTTCTCCTTCATATCTTTCATTGGGACAAACAAGTCTGTGTGATTATCTATACAGGTAAAGACTTTACTTACAGGCTTTGGATGTTTTCTGGTTTTCATATTCCCAAATTAAGTTATGCAAAAAGAAGGCCCCACTCAAGCAATATGTTTTGTGTGGAAACTGTTTTTCCAAGACACTGAGTTGCTGTTCTGTTATAGCCTCTTCCTCCTGTGTTTTGGGGCATTGGTCCGGCTTTCCATGTTAAAATGGATGGTCTCCATGATCACTTTTGAACTCAGGCATGACTGTGTTGCTTTCCAGTGGTCCAAACTTGTCTCTTTTGCTGTAGCCTTGATGTTCTCCTTAACATTCACTACATCATAGAGGTACCTCTCTCTTTCTAATAATGAAGTTGTATCTTACACACCAGCCTTGTTTTGTGTGTCTGTTCACTACTCTCTGTGTGTCAACTTTCTCTGGAAAATTCCATTCTGGAATGCTAGTATTTGTAGCACTATGCTACAGCATGTCCCTGGGAGCACCTGTGCCTCAGGGTCCGGAGCACTGTGCTAATGCAGGGCTGATGATAAAGGCGAGGAGACGTGGTCCCATTGGAATACAAGTGCTGTTCATTGTTGGCACTTGCATCCTGGGTACAGCCTCGAATGTGTTCCAGGGACGAGGGCCAAAATGGGGCTAAGGATCCAGGGTTATGTACCAGATAAAGGGATGATCCTTGAGGGTCAGGGTCCAGTAGCAATGGGAAAAAATGGTGCAGAGGGGTGGCCAGGAACCAGGAGGACTAATAGGATCACAGGGGTGTGATACTGTGGCAAAAATAACACAAAGGAAGGAAGAACATTCTGGGAGGTATGCATATATGGTGAACTAGGCTGAACAGGGTGAATAAACTTAACAAACCAATGAAACAATGAAACCCAAGAAATATTAACATGTAGCTGCAAAGGCCCATGGGAGGAAGGTTTTCCTTACCATGACCTAAAAGGGTATCTTTCCCAGTTGCCTTGGTCCCTTCAGGATTGAGGCATAATTACCTTGGGGATAAGCCCCTGGGCCTCCACAAGTATGTAAGCAAATATTATGGTGACATTTTCTGTACAAAAAATGGCAAAATCACCAAGTTCTATGAATGCACAAAATTAGCTTCTTCTTAGCTGTGGGCTATGACTCCAACACTCTTGACAACCATTTTTTCAGTCTTCTTCTGACAACTAGAAGTTCACCTGAAAGTACTTAGGGATGGGGAATGTGTGCACTGCTGGTGTTGGTGAAATGTCCCCTGCTTGGAAGGGGGTGGCAGTGTTGCTTGTTGGAGCCCTGTACTCCCACCATGACTACAGCCTACAGGCACTCTGGCCTGGAGAAGTTGACTAACCTGTGAGCATCAAATCCCCTTCTATAAAGCAAGGATTATAGTCCTCCTTTCTTGATCTTGTCTGTTTGAACTGTGAGTACTTTCTGCAGATACTTTCCCTTGAGATGTGACTGAAGATCATTCAGTGCAATAGGAGTGTTTCCTTGGTAGTGCTAGAATACTACTTAAAAATTCAAATTGCAGGAGATGGATAGTACTGTTAATCATCATCATCATGAAGATGAAACATGATTTTTCCGACATGGCAGCAAAAGGAAAGGCTGAGAGATAGACATCTAAAATCACTGGCTACATAATTTCGAAGACAGGACTTGCTCAGCAACCAGGTGACAACAGACACGTTGTTTATTTGACAGAGAGGCTGTGAACTTGACTCTTGACTCAAAAAAAACCCCTTGCTTCGCAAATGAAGACGTATGGAGGGTTTTAATGGCACTTGCAAGATGTGTGGCTGGGTTATGCCACTATGTGTGAGCTTATAAAGATACAGGGTGTATATCTGGTGAGGGTATCTGTGAATTCCACTGCTACTTAAGAGTAAAAAAATTCCTCACCCTGAAAAGAAAATAAAAGAAAAACTGTGTCTGAGAGGACATGCTCTGCCAGCTCCAAGGCAGTCGGATGTGATGTCTGCCCAGTGAGGGAAGACACTTCTGTTCAGCTGCACAGAGGGCTTAAGCTTGACCTTGCCCAGAGTTTCTGTCTATAAGTTGCCCTCACCCTCAAGGTGAGATTTTTAAATTATATTAAAAATTACTCATACTAAAGAGTTGCAGGGAAGGAAGGAGTACTGGAAAACATACTAAAATGTGTGTCTGAATCAGTTTCCATTTGGTGCTCTTGCTATGGCAGTCATCTGGATGCCACGACTGGCGTAGTACCGGGGGCATCATGTGGAAAGCAGTAGGCAGAAATCAGTGTGCAGAGGCCCTTGCTGCTTGAATCCTGTGATGTTCTCATCGAGCTCGTACACTGAGTACCCACAGTGGTGTTATCTGCAGAAGTGCAAAGTTGAGGCAACAACAGCAGCAGGGGTGTTACACCGCATGACTGGTTTCTGTGGTGATGTCTTTCTGACTGGCTGTAGCACAAGTGAAATGTATGTAAGGACAGAGCACATCTGTGCTTTGCTTTGGAGTTTCTTTTTTTCGATATCTTGTCACAGTTTTCAGTGAGGAGCAGATGAACAGTTATCCTGCCTAAAAGAAGTTAACTGCTGGTAGCCTAAAAAACCAATCAAAATCTCAATTTATGTGTTTTAAAGATGAGGTGGCTTCATTAAAGATTGTAGGATCTTGCAGTTTTACTCCAAAGAAGACACTGCCAGCTCCACAGTTCAGCTGGCAGGGATCCGTGTCAGACTGTGGAGCTTTAGTCATATGCACAAGTCTTCTTATGGTACTAAAAATCATTTAGTTTTCTTCTAAAGTCACGGACAAGGAGCTAAAATTGTCTCACTCAAATACACATTTTTGAATTTCAGAATTAAATGTAATAAAGGAGATTTTTATTTTTATTCTCTTTTGATGAGACATGCAATGAGAGAGTGAGGATGCTGCGTTAGAGTATCTTTTGATTTGCTATTTGCTGTGTGTTAAAACATTTATATTTCAAAGAAACGTTTGTACCTATACTGAATGTTTGGCAAATCCAACAGCTCATTAGATGTTAACAATAGCAACACTGCTAGATACAAAGGATTCCTAGGCAAAGTACCCCTCAGGCTATATCTCTGAGAGAAAAAGTGGCAAATAGAATCAGAAACTAATTAAATAGTCAGCTAAAGCGAGCACAACTTAAAAAAGCTCTAAAACTACCAAAAATGGAAACATATTACAGTTATCTGCATTCACAGTGCAGAACAAGTTTGGTAGTATTTAAGATAATTCTCTAGTGCCCGCTATTTTTAGTCCAAGGGTAAGCTTCTGTAAGAGCCTTTCAGTGTTGCATCCCTTTAACCTGGCCTAACAAGCTAAGCCAGTAAGCTGTCTGATTTCCGTCTTACAGAAGGCAAAGAGATAGCTGAAACAAACCATTTGTGGTGCAAACACTCAGCCTATCTTGTCTTAAGAGCTTTCTTTGTATGGATTTTTTTTTTCCAAACGTCTCAGTATTAAGCTTGCTTGTCAGAGACTAAATTGTTGGGCTTTGGTTTGGAAATGGTAGAATTGCAGGAATGAAAGGAAGATTTTACAGACTCAGCCTAATGGAAATAAACATTTCCGCATTGCCAATGGTGAAACCTGATCAGGGCAGTTTAAGCTATTCCTATTGATGCATCTGAGGAAAAAGCAATGTATTTAGTTTTTCTCAGGGAAGGAAGGGCAGACATAAAGGGCCTGATTTCCTTCTCACTTACACTTAATCTGTCCTTGTTTAACTTCATCGGCTTTGCCAGGTGATGCTTGGTTTGTGCTGCTCTAATCCAAGGGAAGCCAAGCTGGAGTTGGCGTTATGCTCCCTGTGCTACCAGCACTCGGATTTATGGCACCATTTGCCATCAAAATGGGGCAAGACTAGATGCAGTTGTAAAACACTGTGGTGCTCATTGCACTCTGGTGTTTTGGTGCTTCAGGTGGCTAAGGCTTTGCAATATTGCTCACTTACAGGTAGCTAGCTCTTTTTTACTTGAAATACTCTGTGGTGGAGTGTCCTTTCCCCTACTCCCTTATGTATAGAATCAACTGCAATCATGTTTACTTTCTTGTCACCCTGCTTTCTCTTCCTCTCTCCCCTCCTTTCCCCTCCTTACCCCCTGGTGGCGTGTGTAATCCTCATGTACGTTTACAAAACAGGATTTTATTGCTTCCTAAACATGAGCAGTCCCACCTGCTCCTCTCAGCCAGCAGAGCAAGGCTTGGTCACTCTCATCTTGGGCCCTTTCCAACCTATAGCTCCCTTCCCCTCTTTCTTCCCCCTCAATATGGGTGCTGGAAGAGCAGGGAAAAACATCTCAGTACAAAGGGAGGCTATCTTAGCCAGGAAAATGTAGTCTGTGCTGAATCCAGTGATCTGCAGGGTCCTATCTCTGGTTTAGTATTCAAATGGTTTCAATTTTCTTACTGTTCTTGGGGTTAGGCACATCCCATGGGGTTTTGGCTGTTCATCTAGCAGCTACACAGGCTCAAATTATAACTTAACTTCAGTGGGGATAGCTTCTAAACTGAAGATGCACTTGACATGAGCAAATAATGTCAATGTATTTCCAGTAGGGAATACAAGCACAGCGTGTACCACATTGTAGGCAAGATGAGCCCAAGCCACTTTTAAATTCAGTGTCTTAGTCATAGCAATGTAGTGCTCAGATGCAAAACTAACCTGGTAAGGAGGAAGAGTTAGTCCTTGCTGGCCTGTGGCTCACTGCTGTTAGTCCTGGGACAGGGTGGTACAGACACACTATGTAGGAGCTGCTGTTCTCAGCTTAAGCATCAACATACACAAAGAGCAGAGGACCAGGTCCCTAGCTAATGTAAATCTGCATAGCTCTGTTAAAACCTGTGGAGAGGCCCTGATTTACTGCAGCTGAACATCTGGGTCTAGGTTCTTTTCCTTTTGGTTACCAGCAGGATTAAATAGAAGTACCCCAAATTATTTATTGTAGGTGCTGTGGCAGCCTCTCAAAGCCCAATGGTAAAACAGGACAAGGTTGTGAAAGGGGTTGTTTGAACACATAACAAAAAGACAGTATCTGTCTAAAGGAACTTATGGCCTAATTAATGATATTTAGTGCATTGGTAAGTACATTTGGACTTGACTGCCTGTTCTGTGTCATCTTTTAAGAGGATAAAAAATATTTTGTTTGATAGTTTGATTTTTGCCATTTATGGTGAAAAAGGGTCTGGTTGACAGGAATGCCTCACAAAAAAATGCAGTCTTTTACATTACACAGATGGAGGGCTCATGATCAGGAACATGCAGACTTTTAAAAGACTAGCAGAGAATGAGCAATAAATTCAGTCTTGACTAAGGAGTAAATAGAGGAGAGGCAACTGCAGTGAGAATAGCAGTGTGCTCCACAGCATGCATGCACCATGCCAGACTGGTTATGGGGAAATGGACATGGTAATGTAAACTAGCAAGTTAGTTTTACATTTCATTGTCAACCCCATTTTATTAATATTATCTGTGAAGAATAGTGGGTTCCAGGAAACTTAGAAACAAGCCAACAGTCGGCATGCCCTGGAGGAGACCGCAACAGATAGCTCTTCTGTGATTTTTTTTAAATGTTTTCTGTTTTAAAATCGCCATCTCTACTTTACAATTCTATTTGCATACACAAAATTGGATTAAAAGAAAAATAAAGTCTTAGTACTGAATGACAGATCAAGGAGATATGTAACTGAGGATGTTATCAGACATGTACATAGCTAAGTGTTTAACCAGTGGAAAATTCAGACACGTGTCCTCATCCTGAAGAGTATTCTTGGTGGTTGTAGGGGTTTACCAGGTTGCACTGTTCAGTCACTGCCTTTTGAGGTGAGGACTTGCTTGCTGGGAGAGGCTTTCATTTTATTTTCATGGGACTGTGGAGGTGCTCTGAAAAGCCTGCCAAATTCACCTGTGGTCTCTGCTGTTAAACGCTATACCTGCTAGGACGTTCCTTGCTGCGGGATCTCCACATTCTCATTTGGTGTTTCATTATAAGGGAACTTTTATTACTTTCAGCCTAGGACACTCCGAGTACAGGTACCTGAGGCTTATTTTATCTATCTAAACCACCTCTCTAAATGGTATGTGTGTTAGTCAACACATCTGCTAGTACATACAAACAAGGAGGACATTGAAGGACATTGCTGTGCCACCTAAAAGTTATGTACAGCTACACAGGTAAAATATACAGAGGAAATGCATCTTTAGGCTTGTAAACAAGTTTTTGTGTTGTATCTGAGTAAACTCTTTGAATCAACTCAAACCAGATAGCTGCCACCCAGTTAAATTACAGTAAAAAATGATGGGAAGTCCAGATGTATTAATGATGTACTGATCCACTCATGCTTCAGCTGTAAGGAAAGCCAGTGCTTTTCTTCCTGTGAGACATGACTTGTGTTTGTAATACCTGCTCTATAGGCATGTGTTAGGCTTGATGAAGCTGAACACGCTGAGAAATTAAAACATCATAAAAAGCATTTAATGAAGTTGATACTTTACAAATGCTAATTTCCTGGTCAAATTAAATTCCAATTTTCTAACAGTAAAAGCACCATATAGAAGCATCTTTGTAGCTTGAAAAGGAATTTTTGGGTGTGTTTCATTTGGACAAAAACAGTCTCCCCATAAATGAATGAAATGTAAAAATCTACATAAACTCTTCTCTGCTATATTGTGTATAATTTTACCTTTAAATTTGTATTTCTTTAGAGTCATAAATCTCAAGATAGAAGTAAGGATGATTATAGACATGCTGACATATTCAATATAATTAAAACTAAAGGAAATGCAACACTGAAATAGAGAATGAACAAAAGTGACAAGATAATGCTTCTTGTTGGTAAAGGAAGAGTCCATATTGCCACTGAAGTGCAGTTTTTAGAGATATTTGTCATGATAAAGAGGACAAACAAGTTTTTACATCAATTTCATGTGTGAAATCGTCACTGCAAAATATATGTAGCTTTTTTTTTTCCTCCAGGATATACTATGCAGCCTTGCAAAGGTGTATGAATGTTGAAAAATCTTATGTCAGTGCACAGAGAGATTAGTGTGGGCATCGACCATAAATCAAGTAAATAAATAAATCTGAGCAAGCAGTGCTTGACTATTTGGACTGAAATACTGCTGACACTGTTGTTGAAAGCTCTGCAACAGGAGAGTCCCAAATGTCTTCCCTACCTTATGCTGTCCTTCGTCCTTCTTTCTGCAGTACCCACTCCATGTTAGAGCTTGTCCAGACAGAGGCCCCACGATCTTTAACTCTCTACCCTCCTGTATATTATTTAGGTGCATAATAATAATTAAAACTCCCTGTCTGAGTTGTTGATCATGACCTTATTACATGCATGAGTGACTGTCTATGTGCGGGAAAAGGAAGATGGGCAAGAGGTGCCCTTTGCTGCTCCAAGGGGCAAAGCTTCTGGGTGGTGAGCTCAGAGGCAGCCTGCCTAACCTCTTGCACCCTGGGCACTGAGCTACTCATGCAGGTCAGGCTACCTGTCCTGCATCCCCTTCCCCAGCTCACTCACTCCTCTGCTCACCTGTGCTTCCCCAGCAATTCTGGTGGACAGGAAACTTCATCCTGACCCCAGCTTCTCTGGCTTCACTCTTGCACAGTGAAGAAAAACTCGAAGCCTTTCTTTTTGTTGTGGCTCTTCATCAGGTGCTTTCTTTCCTTTGCACTTCTGCACTTTCCCTGTTCTTGGTTTTACCCACCAGAAACACAGAGAGGGTTTTGTGCTTCACTGTGGAGCTCAGCCCAAACCTAGCCCATTGTGGTCTGGGCAAGACATGCCAGATCATCTCCTGCTGCATTTCCCCATCTGTGAAGACCAGGTGGCCTTTGCTAGCACTGGACAAGGCAGCACAATAGTAAGCCCATGGTGAGCCTCAGTATTAGAGACATGCAGTTCCTTTACCGTGTCAAGTCCTGTAGAAGTTAAAAAGCCCCCCTGGTGAGCTAACCCAGTAAGAAACATGGATAGAGCATTTATTTAGTAATCAGCAAATTAGTCTATATAGTCAGCAAATGCTGAGGCCTCAACTGATGATAAGATTGGTTGTTTTCAAGTGTTTTCTCAATATTGTGCTCAGGATCAAGTATAAATTGAATAGAGTGACCTTTTGATACTGAGTCAAATTGACTGCATTTGCAAAGATTCTGTGGTTTCACTTACTATAAATTTTTGATATTTGGTCTACCACTGGTGAAATGAATCCAGCACAATATCTTGTCATTGGTCCCCTTAATACAGTTGATAGCACAATAGCTTGCTTGCAAATTGTTTTTTTGTTCTGTTTTGTTTTATTTTTTCTCCAGAATCAAAGATTACTCTGATAGAGGGGAAGGATGCAGTTTTCACAACTCAAATTGCAATGGCTTGCAAAATGTGGGTGAATTTTGGTCAAAAGATGTAAAGCACGAATTGCTAGCTAGATCCTCCAGCTTGTGAGATGAGTACGTCAGTTAGTAGCTCTTCAGTTTATTATACTTAATTTTCAGGCTGTAATGGAAACTTCTGAACTGCAACAACTCATTAGAAGTAATAAAAATAAGTGACTTTGTGGTAGAAGAATATTCAGTCGGCTTTTTTAAACCAACATGTTTAGCTTAGAGCAGAAGGGTTAGATCTTTCACTTGAAAAGGTAGTCCATCTCACAGGAGCTATGGCAGCATTACTCCCAGTGATCCATGGGGATAATCTTAAAGAAAAGCCTATTTGTAGATGTTCTGTGCTGTGGTTTTGAGTTGTGATGCTTTAATACCAAGTACTAGACAGAAGTAAGTAATAAGCAACAGGTTGATTATGATGACGATGAAAACAAATTTTATTTTTATTTTTAATTTTAATTTAATGCTGTTGTACCCTGAAGAGGGGAGGGGGAAAATGGATGCTGCCAGTGTTCCCATCCATCTCCTTCAGCCTGTGGACATTTAGCAGGTGCTTCCAGTGGTGCCATAATGTTCCTGGGAGCGATACTGGAGGTTTGTGCCCCTCTGGGGCCTAGCTCTGGAAATTATGTATTGCAGTACCTGCATTGTGTAGAATCACTATATTTATTTAACATCATTTTGGGGGGAGAACATTTTGGGATAGTAGAGCATATTGCTCCAAGTCTATGTGTGGAGAAATCCAACTGGAGTGAAGCTTTTACAAAAATATGGGCAAGTGGTTGGTCCTACAATTGAGATATATCCACATTCCAATATGAAGGGCAGTGGGCTGTTGAAATCAGAAGGCAGGCTGTGGATTCAAGTGATCTTTGCCTGCAGGTGCATGTGAGGAGTATGAATATAGCTGTCTCCTTCAAGAAAAGAAAATATCTTGTTTCCTTTCCATACCCTAAAGGCATTTGCACAGGGGTGGTGATAATTAATCCCCATATTTCTATTTCATATAAAGAAATCTGGCTGTAATTTTCTCCTAGTGGGACTCCATTTTGTTTTTAAAGATAATTGATAGCTCTGGACTTAAGCATTTCAATTATGGGAGTGTCTCTTGGGGACCAGACTAACAGACCTTGGAAAGATGTTCTAATGCAAATGCATCATGTGAATTTTTACTGTAAGACAATGCAGGATGCCTAAGGATTTGCAAAGCAGTTGAACAGTAAAATAAAAGCTGAGAAACTTCTTCAAATATATAAGGGCATGGGACTGATTGTGAGCAGGTAAGGTGGAACAAGTTGTTGACCACTTGGACCACTAATTCATCTTTGGCCCTGGGTACAGCCGCTCTAAGTTGAGGAGAAGGAGGCGCTGCCTTGGGCAGTGTGTGGAAAAGGCAGCAAAATCAACATGACAGCTCTGTTTGTGCCATGCCATGACAGGTTGGCTCCTTCTGTACCAGAAGAGGGAAAACTCGGGCTGTAGTTTTTCCCTTTCATCGTCCTTGACTTAAGTTCTCATTTTTGTCTGTCAGGAGTAGGAATACCAACCAGCCTGCATCCTAATCCCTGTACACCTCCTACCCTCCCAGTGCTTCTGTCCAACCTTTGGCTCCTTATCCTCCTGTGGCAAAGTTTGGTTTGTAGGGCCAGGGCTGAGGCACCATCTGCCCCTACTGCATGTTTGTTGACAGGAGGTGCTCAGGGCCTGAGTGGTGTTAATGAGCTTTTCAGTGCCTCTGCATCCTTATGTGCAAAAAGGGGTGAAGTTGTACCCCTTGTTTCTTAAGGAAAAGACAATCTTAAAGACATCCTTACTCCAAAACTTGTCATTAAGGAATTACATACGTCCTGTTGGAAATCCCTGATGTGCTCACAAATCAATTTTGTTTGTTTGAAAGTAGTGCCATAATGTATTAGTATTTTTAGATCACTCAGATATTTTCAGCTGGAGGAAAATCTTTTATTTTCTTTGTTAATAGTGCTATGAATAGATCTTAGGCTGATGAGGAGAAATGAGTCGATATGTTGAAATGGAGATCCCTTGTGAGTTCTGGTGTACACCTGGCTGCTCTGAATTGCTTACCTAGCTGGGCTGCTGGAGTGGTGACAGTTTCTACCAGCTGCGGATTTGTCCCAAGGTTCCCTGAGCTTTCTACGAAGATGTGGCGAGCTGCCACTGCTTCCAGCTCCTTGGGGCTGTGGATTAATAATGCAGTTTAGACCCTGATCTTTTGGTATGAATCACAATGGGCCCATGCACTATTCAAATTGTTGGGAATTCAAGAAACTTCAGAGCATCTTCATTCTTTAGCTGATTTCACTCCTTGAGATAGAGTCAGCAAAAGTTGTGCAATCACAATTGAAAAGGAGAGGAGAAGTCATCCAAAGGGAAGATATTGGAGGTACTACTAGTATTTTGAAAAGATTTTCTAAAAGATGGGCTTGACCCTCTTCTGGAATAGATCAGCATATCTGTGCTGATGACAAGAGCTACAGGATAATCCTGAATCAGGATATCTGAACACTGGCTTCAGGGTTTTCAAGAAGGGATCACAGAAACACAGATAGATAGGTTGGAAGGGATAGCTGGACCAAACTCCCTGCTCAAGCAGGGCCATCCTAGAGCATGTGGCACAGGACTGCATCCACACAGTTCTTGAATATCTCCAGTGACAGAGACTACATAGCCTCTCTGGGCAACCTGTTCCAGTACTCTTGTCATTCACAGAGTAAAGAAGTTCTTTCTCATGTTCAGGTAGAACTTTCTGGGCATCAGTCTCTACCCATTGTCTCCTGTCCTATTGCTTGGCACCACTGAGCAGAGCCTGGTTCCATCCTCCTGCCACCCTCCCTTCAGATACTGACAGACATTGATGACCTCCCCTCTCATTTGTGTCTTCTCAAGGCTGAACAGGTCCAGCTCCCTCAGCCTGTCCTCATAACAGGGATGCTCCAGTCCCTTCATCACCTTTGTCACCCTTCCCTGGACCTGTTCCAGGAGCTCCATGTCTCTCTTGTCTCTCCGTGTTTTAGTGAGGAGCCCAGAACTGCTCCAGATGAGCTTCGCTAGGGCTGAGTAGAGGGGCAGGATCACCAACATCGACCTGCTGTCAATGCTCTTCCTAGTGCACCCCAGGTACCATTGGCCACAAGGGCACTGCTGGTTCATGGACATTTGGTGTCCACCAGACCCTTCTTTGCAGAGCTGGGCTTTCCAGCAGTTTAGCCCCAAGCCTGTGGTGGTCCCTAGGGTTATTCTTCCAGGTGCATTTGCCTTCGTTGAATTTCGAACGGTCCCTTTCTGCCCATCTCTCCAACCTGTCCAGGTCCTTCTGAAGGGCTGCACATCACTCAGGGGGATCAGCCCAAAGCTTCTCCCAGCTTTGTGTCATCCATGAACTTGCTGAGAAGGCATCTAGACTTTCATCCAAGTCATTGATGAGTAAGTTAAACAATACTGGGACCAGTATTGAACCCTGAGGAGCACCACTCATGATAGGCCTCTAGCTAGACCCCATGCCACTGATTATGACCCTCTGGGATCTGCTGTTCAGCTAGTTCTCAATCCACCTTGTTGTTCACCCATCCAACCCACACTTCCTGAGTTTACCTGTGAGGATGTTGTGAAGAGACAGTGTTGAATGTCTTGCTGAAGTCAAGCTGCTCTCCTCTCATCCATCCAGGTAGTTGTTTCATCATAGAAGGCAATCAGGTTGGTTAAGCATGATTTATCTTTAGTGAAACCATGCCTGACTACCTCTGATCACCTTTGTGTCATCCATGTGGATATAGATGTCCTGCAGAATGAGGTGCTCTGTTTCAGGGATCGAGGCGAGGCTGACTGACCCAGTCATTGCATGAGGGGGACAATACTGGGTCCAGTATTGAACCTTGTGGGACACCACTCACGATACCTTGCCATTTTTGAAAACTGGGGTGACATTTGCTTCCTTGCAGTCCTCAGATACCTTTCCTGATCCCCATGACCTTTCAAAAATGACCACGAAGCAGCCTCACTATGGTGTCTGCCAGCTTTCTGCAGCATTCGTGCATGGGTGCTGTCAGAGCCTCTCTTGTGGATTTCAAGTTTCCTAGGTTTTCCCTAACCCCGTCTGATGGTAATGACAGGGATTTTAAAATGTTGCATAGTTTTTTTAAAGGAAGAAAAACTAAGGATAAATTACATCATTGCTCCCTATATGCACCCTAAAGGGATGCCTGTGAATGACAACATGACCAAGCCTCTGTTACAGCTCAATCTTTGGCCCCTGTGGACTCTTTGGATTGCTGACGAGTAACAGGTATTACAGACTAAAATGCTAACCACAGGGTAAACCCAGCTCCATCAATACTCAGAATAAGCAAAAGAGAAGGAATCATCAGGGGTAGAGGATTTAAATACCTTTGTGTGGGTAAATTATCAACTCATTTCACTGGCCAAAGAGAGAATATCTCTGGAGACATTTTACTCAAGGCAGAAATGCAATTAGATTGTTACACAACTATTACAGTGTTTTCAGACAGAGCATTATTTTTAGTGCTGTAGAAATATTAAAGTATTAGAGCAAAGCATGTAAAAGCAGAGAAGAGCACAGTTAGAAACTTTCCACGGTCTTTGGACTCCTAGATTACTCATGCTTGAGGATTGGTTGATGTTCTGGCAGTTTACCTCGGTGGCATTCACCCATAAAGAGTGACACAAATGCCAAATTCTATTTCCTTTCAGAGCTAATGGCATTCTGGATATGCTGGAAATTTCTGTTGTCAGAAACACAGAAGCATGTGCATTCATTGGCATACTTGTGTTCTGTGCCACCTTCATATGGGTGAAAATTTACAGGGATCAAAACATTTCTGGCCCCAATGTCTTTACGCTAACATAACAGTGTGATTTGGAAGTGATGCAGAATTGCTTCTGCATTAAAAAGGCAAGTTAGCAACATGCAGTCATTATGAATTCTTTTAATAAAAGTTTAATAATTGCATATATTTGCCATGCAGCTTTACATTTGAGATTATCCTCTGGCCCTTTTTCTTACGCACTGTAAGAAAGGTGCTCTAGATACCTAGGATCTGCGGCTAAAAAGAGAAGCAAATCCTTCTTGTAAGATCCTGCTTGAAGTTAGGGGACATGGTGGAGTCAGTTCCAGAGAGCACACGGCGCATCCTCTGGCCTCAGCTGAGGTGGAAGGTGCTCGGCTCCTGTTCCACCGAGCCTGCGTGATGAGCAGGTTGGATGCCATTCTGAAATGTGAACTTCTGCAGTGACAGTGCTGAAACCTTGAAAGAGCCTGCATTTGGCTGTGGCGTTGCTTCTCCGCAGTGCTGTCAACACCAAGACTCAGGCTGCAATAGCAAAGGAGAAAGCTGCTGCTTCAGTGATTATTGCTCAGACATTGATGTACCCAACCATCTCTCCCTCTGCATCTTTATTCACACCATTTCTGCTGTATCTAATAATTGTGGTTTTTTACAAACAGTAATTTAGGACAATTAGGAGCAGTAGCGTAGTTAAACCTTTAAAAGGTTATCTAGCAATGTCATTTTCTTGACTAATGTGTTCCTGCTGCCATGTCGTTTGTGAATAGACATGTGTTAGCCAGTTAGTGTGCTTCATCTGTGGTGACTTTGATTTATTTGCTCTGTAAATTGGGACTGAAGCAATAATAGAAAGTGACATTAATTGTTTAACAGAGTCCTCTTTGTCACATCCTCTGCTTTCTCTGGGGTGTTTGAATGTTGAAACTTGTACAAAACTAATTGAAATTGCCGTGATGAGGACCGGTGTCCGCTCAACTTTCTGTTCTTGAATGTCAGCACACTTGAATGTCTGCTTAAAGCATGAGAGTTAAGCAGCTAACAGCAAATATCAGGTTTTCTTCTGGCATGGTATTATTATAGAAGGCATTCCCTGTTAGAAATAGTAACACTTCCAGCTTTGTTGTCAGCTTTATAAGCTGCGTGGCTCAGCAGTGTGCCCTACCAGCTAGACTTGCTGCTGTAAAAAGTTCCTGGTGTAGGGCTGGGAGTCAGGCAGCCAAACCAGCTCATAGACAGCCTAGGCTTGAGGGCTGGCTCTCACACCATTCATCCCACCACCTGTGAGGGACTTGAAATGCCCTTGGGAAAAAACACTGGTACACACTTTCTTGCCCAGTAATGCCTATTCTTACTGTTCTAGAAGTGACACCATAATTTTCCTCTTTTCCTCTCAGAAAGTGCCTGGGAAAAGCTGGATTCAGAGCATGGTTTTAGTCAGTTCCCTTCTGCCGTTTCCATCCTCTACACACGGAATTATCACAGCTGTATGCATATGTCTGCTCAGTATGGTGGAAATCACCTGAATGCAAAATTTGGATACTTTTTCTCAGTGGCCAAGTGCCTTTTGGCCTTTTAAATAAGTGCTTGCCTGAGTATTTATTTGTTTCTTGGAGATGATGCGGTAAGCACCAGAACAGTTTGTGCTCTGCCTCAGCTTTCTAGCTCAAAGACAGCTTTTATGTTAGAAGCCGTGAGGTGTGATTTGGCAGAGAAGCCTAGCAGGAGCAATTATCTGCGTGGTTTATGATCATCTCTGTTCAGAGTCTGCTAGATAAAAGTATTACTGAAAAAAGTCATGCTAAGGGGATACCCAGATTCACTCGATTATTTTTTTTCGGAAGTGTAATTTGGCAATGTTTTGCTGTTGCCTTTTTTAACTTCTTTTTTTTTTTTTTTTCCTTGTTTGTTTGTCTTGCTGATATTATTTGTCTTGCTAGTTCACTTTTATACTGTGAGATTTTAACTTAGCTGAAATTTTTCACAGTGGGAATGTGGAACATGATGAGCTACTCTGAAGCTGGTGGAAAAACTCCCAATTTTATATCGCTTGAATCAGTGAAAGGCTTTCCATTTACTTCAATAACACTAGGATCAGCCTAGGAGTCCTAGATAATTGATCTGTCAAGACGAATTTCCAATCTTTCTGAAAAATAAATATAATGATTTTTACACACTTCTATTTCTCAGTTCTAACTCTCAGCACTCAAAAAAATCTGTATCTTAATATACAGTAGGGACTATATTTCATTAAAAATCAGGAGTCACTTAAATTTACTCAATTTGACAAAAAGAACTCTCGTTGCTGAAACAAGATATAAATTAACATTACAGCTACACCTGATTAGAAATTAATCTACTTTTTATAATTGCTGTTGGAATTTGATAGATGCATACAATCATGCATTGAGCACTCAAATGACATAACTCAGAAGGACAACTTGAAAAGCAACCTGCCTAATACACTTCTTTAAAAGAAACCTAAACAACCTGTCATTTACCATATGAGTGCTGCTGGCTATTCTTATGCCAGAGTAGTCAGGAATGAGAAGCTGTTCATTTGGTTTTGGGGCAAGGATTTGCAGAAGTGTGGAAGGGAAACCTTTTCTTGCTTACACTGGACTATATATGTGAATGAGATTTTCCGTATTTTTATTGGGGATTCATTTTGGTGTCCTGATTAGCTGTCTGATCCTTGTAATTTTGTCAGGTCAATTAGCTGGTGTTCAGTGTTGAAGAGCAAAAGAAAGAGACAGCTTGGGCTGACACCATCATTAGATGTCAGCATTTTAAGCTCATCCTGTAATACAATCCCTGGGTGATTACTTACCATTGTTAACACCTGATAAAAAAAAAGGAAGAAAAGTAAACTAGCAATACCCCACAAGTGCAAAGAGATTTCTTTTGAACACAGATGGATCATTTTATTGTTCCTAATTGCATCATCCGAGATTCTGCTGCAGGTTACTGTTTCAAGGGCCGGTTTAACTACGTGTTAACTACTCTGCTTATTCACATACAGAGGCATCCTTTTGTTCCTTTTCTCACCTGCTTCCTCTTTTTGTTTTGTCCTTTCCTACAGAAGATAGATGAAGAGAGCGAGGCAAACTTGCTAGCTGTTCTCACTGAAACACTGGACAGCATCCCTGTGGATGAGGATGGATTGCCTTCATTTGATGCACTGACAGATGGAGATGTGACCAACGAAAATGCCGCTAGCCCCTCCCCAGTGCCCGACGGCGCCCCTCCAACTCAGGAGGCAGAAGAGCCGTCTCTAGTAAGAACCCTTCCTACTGTTTATCAGGAATCCGATGTGCCTCTGGCTACCCGCTGCATGGGTATGATGTAGTCACAGTAAGGTCTGGACTTTTCATTTAGACTGGAGAGGAAAATCAAGTAAAGAACTGAAAATTAAGCGGGGAAACCCCCCCTCCCCCCAAATAGCCATAGGATGATTAATATGGCAGTCTATTAAAAAATTGTTGAAATGGTTGTTTTTGAAACTCTTGCGCTAATGGGGCTGACACTTTTGCTTATCATTCTGTTCAGATGAGTCGGGATAATGGTTCTTAACTCATAGTTCATTTCTTGAGGCTCTTTTTGTTGTGTATGTTTAGATATCATTTTTGGTGATCTGTGAAGAAAGGCCCACTGAGTCTGTTGGGATGCAGGACTGATTTTGTATCTTTAACATTGATTTGACCAGTAAGCACCAGCTTAGTGCTAACCAGGGCAAAACTGAACCTTGGATGAGGATGTGGGTGAAACATTATATGCATTTTGCTCAGTAAATCTAGTTTGTGATGTGATTCGGTTTCTGCTGAAAGCCTCTTATCACTGGCTTCAGTGGAAACAGAGCCAGATACCTGAATCTTGACACTGTTTCCGTTAGTCTTTTAATGTCTCTGTGTAGATGAGAGGCCTCTTCATGTCAAACAGATCACTGAGAATTTCATTTTGCCATGGATTCAGAAATCCAAGATCCCTGTCATTTCTGCTTGCCCCGCAGTATACTGCAGTAAAGGGAGCAAAAATGTGCTGCCAAGTCAGAAGAAAACGAAATTCGTTTACTCTGAGGAATATCAAGTCTTGCTTTTTGTTTTATTGTACTTTGCTTGCTGAAATTGATATAACTAACTTTAAGTAACTATTCAAAAATGTAGATAAATCATTTTAATTCATACAGATGTATAACTTTACTCTTTTCCTTCCACTTCCCTTTTCCTGATGTGTTTGTAGCTTAAGAAGCTCTTACTGGCTCCAGCCAACACTCAGCTAAATTACAATGAATGCAGTGGTCTCAGCACACAAAACCATGCAAACACTAATCACAGGATCAGAACAAGCCCTGTGGTTGTTAAGGTACAAACTTAATCTTTATAATAAGGAAAAAAAGAATGTGTAACAAGGTCTTTTATGCTTTTAGCAATCAAGCAAACAGTAGATTTAAATGTATTTTATTAATGTGCTTACTATCTTGTAACTAATTTAAAAAAAATGTGAGTTATACACTGGGTTCCAGAAAATCATATGAGCTCTTTTATGCTCTGAATATTTCATTTCTGCCTTTTCTCTTGGCAGAGTTCAGTTGTAGTCACACCGTCTGTTACTCTTACCTACTTTACTGATACACAGAGTAGGACAGGTTGTGATAAAATCTGCTGATGGTCTGGTGTTGTTTATGAGTGACTCCAGGATGTGGGACTGCCATTTTCCCAGCTGTCTGAGCTAAGATCAATGACACTGGATTCTTGGTCAGAGATGTATGTTAGACATTGATTGGATGGAATGGGGGGGCTTAGACATAATTCTGTTAGCAGGCAGTATTAAACAATGTTTGTCTTGCCATTCAGTGTAACTGAAAACAGGCCATTTAGGGGTACTTAAGAGAGTTGTGAATACTGGGCCCAAGCAATCAGCAGCAAATTAAGGTTTAAACCAGCTTATTTTTTTGTTCACAGTAAAGGCGCTGTAGGGTCTTGTTAGTTACATGTTGCTGAGTAGGAACATTGCAATGTAGGAGAAATGAAATAAAAAGCTGCATAAATGTCATTTAGGAATTTTAAATGTAATTTTCTTTCCTTGTTCTGCAAACAGTTATTCACAGCTCATAGATCTAGTACACTTAGACTGAACACTTCATTGAAAATCTCATCTCTTCAGAAAACCTATATCCATTCTGATAAGGTTCAGCTCACTAATTTTAGCTTTATTTTCTTTTATTATTTTATTTTATTTTATTTTACCCTGTTTTAAGACTGAGAATTCATGGAGCAATAAAGCGAAGAGCATTTGTCAACAGCAAAAGCCTCAAAGACGTCCCTGCTCTGAACTTCTCAAATATCTGACTACGAATGATGATCCTCCTCAGACCAAACCAGCAGAGAACAGGAACAGCAGCAAAGAGAAATGCACCTCCAAAAGGAAGCCTCATCTGCAGTCTCAGACAAATCATCTGCAGGGTAGGTGTGGGACTGCAGAATACAGCTTTGGTACCAGCAGTAACGCTTGGAAGCTGAAGCACCATGGTTGGGAATACCCTCAATACTTCTTCTGTTCTTTGGATTAGTGTTGGAAATCCAGCATCTCTTCTGTGTAAAGAGAATTTTAAAACAGTATAATGGAGTTAGAATTAGGTAGCTAGATGTAGCTTTCAGATATATTTGATCCTTTTATTTATTGCCCCAAGCCTCAGAAAAGAATCTCAGGAAAAGTTTAACAAATACCACATGGTAATATACCAAGCTAGCTGGAGATACTTATTCACACAGAACTGTACCACTAAGAAATCATTATACCCCTTAAACAAGCTTGGCAGGCCGGTTCATTAGTGAGCTTCTTTCTCTCTTGCTGGAGTAAAACTGAAGGCATTGTTAACCTGCCACATAGCCCTTAAGAGACAATAAATAGTGCTCTCACTGCTACAGAGAAAACAATAAATGTTTAAATTCCTGTTAAAGCTGGAATGCTGGTTTGTAATTTTATTTTGTAAATAGTTGAAAGTTTAGATGCCATCCTGATGTTTCTCTCTCGTTTTTAGGTTCTTTATGGTCAAAACTAAACACTTGTGTTGACTTTTAGGATCCCCTGATGTGCAAAAAAACTGGTCTATATTACAAGTAGCTTCTGTGACAGAGATGCAAGAACTTAAAGCCTCCTCTCTCACTTTCTCTCCTTCTCTTCCCCTGCCTGTTTTCCCAAGAAAAAGGAAAGCTGTAAAAGCTTATGAACGCAAAGGGAGCTTTTTAAAGTTATTGCTATTTTAAAATACATCTATGTATTTATGTTGTCCTGGCATCTGGAAGGCTACGTGCCTATCTCAGACACATCAGTGTAAGTCCTGGATGACTCTGCTAAAGTCAGTGGAAGTTACCTGTCTGCAACAGAGATCAGGATGTGACCCTAAATGTTTTTTTTGGTATTTTCAAAGCAACAGTTGTAAATTGTATGTTCTTATTTTCCTCTCCCTCTTTCTTGCATTTCAGCCTCCATCAATCTGTTTTGTCATTCTGCACTAGGAAGTATAAGCAAACTTAAGAAAAATAATTTTCCCTTCCTGTCACTTAATATTTTTCTTGCAGCTGTACATTCTGACATCCCAAGTATGGGTTTTCTCCATTATGATCTCAAATTATCTGAACAATATTTCTCGTAGGAAGGAAATCCAGCTGCCCCTAAACCTTCCTTATGCCAACTGCCACTCCTTGGGGATGGCTTCGGCTGTCTGCTTTCACAGCAGAATCAAGACTGAGCTCTACATGTCAAACCTGGGTCTGTTACTGAAATGGTACTGAAAAACAGAACTTCCAGAAGTTACAGGGGGCCTTATTAACTCTGTTGGATGTTAAGGTGGTAGGTGATAAGGTGTATCGTTTACAACATGCTATATGCACATGTATGTTACACCCATACGTAGATGTATGTGCACACAAACATACATACAGATTATAAAGTCTTTCTGTTCAGGTCAGAGCTGCTTTTTCCCCCAGCTGAGCAATTGTGTAGATTCAGTTCAAAGAGTTAGAGCAGACTGGGTTGTGGAAACAGCACTGAGGACAGGTTATGAAAGTCCAAAGGGACATACAGCTAACAACTGTGCTTAACAGATGACTGTGATTTTAGTGGTCTTGCAGGTGAATTTGCAGGCAGAGAGAAATTACGTTCTTTAATTTTCCTGCACTTTAATTTACATGCTTCTGAAATGTTGTTTTTCAGCAAATTTGCCGCATACACCAATATATAACTTCAATATCAATGGATTTGCATGTAATACAAATACAAGAATATAATGCTTTCAGCTTGGACAGTCAATTCATGCAGAATCAACCTTGCAAATTTAACTGATATTTGCAGACCTGCAGTCATTGGTTCATACATTTAATCAAAAGTACAAGAAAATTGGCTCTTTCTGTTTTAAAAAACTATCACAGTTTGAGATTTTCTTTCAAAGTTAGGGAAGGCTCACAAAGGATAAGTCGAATGTTATTTTCCTTTAGGGTTTCTGTTGCAAACATATTGCAAACCCACGGGAATGTCCACAAACGCATTCATGCCAAAGATCATCTGTGGTTTTGCAATGAAATTTGCCCATGAGGAAACGTAGTTCTTTTGAACCTGAATGTTTTCAATTTACAGGGACAAGCAACTTGATGTGAACTCTTTTTAATAAGAAAAAACCCACATCACAGTAGACCTTGAAACTCTAATAAACAGGCACCATGGAAAATGACAGTGTCTTGGCTAAATATTTACACTATCAATAGCTGTATGTGAGTGTGAATCCTTTGCAGAAAGAGTGTTTGGTCAAGCTCTTGCCTAGCAATAAGAAAACTGATGGGTGTTCTGGTATGTGAACTTCTCAGTGGGAGAGCTCAGTGATATCTGCCTAAAATTAATACATGGGAGTGTGAGATAATGCCTTGGTTCTGTGCCCATCTCTGGCAGATTTGCACTGTGCCTCAGTGCTTCAGAATTTAACATGTATATTCTGATTTGGGACTATTCTGTGGGACTAATAAGAACAAGAAAGAGACTTTTTAGAGACATAAATAGCTCTTACACGTTCAGCTTCCTTAGCGTAAATTGGTTAAGAATGTGCAGACTTTTATTAAAAAAAAACAAAAAAAACAAAACAACAACAACAACAACAACAAACAAACAAAAAACCAAACAAACAAACAAACAAAAAAAACCACCAACAAACCAAGCCTTTGTATAAAGCTTTATTCCAGGACCTTACTGCAAGATCTGATTTTTTAAAGCCAGTTTTACCTCTAGGTAGCCACAGGCAAGCATTAGTATTCCTAGATGTATATAAATTACATGCAAAGATGTGTCAGGTTACATTCAATTTTACTGCACCTGGTGTAACGCACAAATCAGTGGCCATGCTGGACCAGACAAATAACTCATTGAGGTGCATCTCCTCACTCCAGCAGTGACTTCTGAGGAAGGTGAACCTGAGGTGAACACCTGAGCTTCCATTTCTAACTCTCATATGGAGAGGAGAAGAAACAATATGCAGCTCTTGATAATTGAGTTAATTTTTAAAAAACGTTATATTACTTCAGGAATGCTCTAGAGCATATAAAAGTAATCAATTTGCATATAAAATCCCTTAATGTTGATGGGAGCTCCAAGCCTGTAATGAATATGAAATATGCAGTAGTGACACTCTGGACAAAAGATCTGCAGTGCAGGAGTGTTCAAGGGGAACATTTTGTCTTAAGTAATTAATCTGCAGAAGAGATCCCCTGCTGTTGTTCTTGCTACAATGCTCTCTGTGTTTAAAACATCAGTCTAACTTCTGAAAAGTAAAATTTGCAAGTACTATAATTTTTAATTTTAAAGGAATCTTAAATGAGTTACAGTATTCTGGTTCTTGGCTTACTCTGAGAAAATACAATTTTGCATGAGTAAAAGCTGCAAAGACATACATTTTTATAGCCAGAGCTTTGTTTTTTGCCTATGTTCAGATTGTAGTGCTGAGAGCTTCAACCCCGTTTTTAACCATCTGTGACTTTGTCTGTGGTTTGTCATAGTTTGCAAGATAATTTGCAAAAATTTGGACTGTAACTGGTTGGACTCTGGCCTCATAGAAACAGCCTATTCTCAGTGCTGTATATAAAAATTGTATCTTGTAGAAGTAAAATTAACTGAATATTCATAACGTTCTGTTACTTTGTAGTTATTCTGCTGCTCCTGTTTCCAAATAAAACGTGAACTGTAGTCTAAGTTAACACTGAGAGAAATAACATTTTCACAGTGTATCCTGTAGAGTTCTTCATTGATTTTTAACATGTACCACTCTTCTTGTGAAAGGTCCTTGTCATTTGGGCTGTGTACTGTATTTCAGAGGTACAGTAATTGATGTAAATAATTGTTGAAATTTAGGTGCCCTTTTGGTACTAGTAAATAAGGAATCAGGATGAGTCTATTTATCTAGCTGAGGTACACTGAAATGGTAATTGAACTATCAGAGCTTGGCCCTAACTGACTACCATAGGATTCCAATGCCAAAATATAAATAAAATGTTTACAGTATACTTTACAGAGTATTTAAATATTGCATAATTGTTTCCTTTTTTCCTTTAGCCAAACCAACAAGTTTATCACTTCCATTGACACCCGAGTCACCAAAGTAAGTACTAAAAAGTGCAAACATTTATAAAAGGGAGGGGGGTTCAGTAGATTTTGGCTACAGCAACTCCATTTCAGCTTGTTTTTATAAATGTGCCCTGTCTTCCAGTGATCCCAAGGGTTCCCCATTTGAGAACAAGACTATTGAACAAACCTTAAGTGTGGAACTCTCTGGAACTGCAGGTGAGAAATGCAAAATGGTGGCTCTTCCTTTAAGCATGGCTTGTGTGTGTTTGTTTACTTTAATATACCACAGGTATGCTGAGATCTCACAGGAGTCTCCAGTAGATTCACTTCAGTGCAGTTTAGCATTACTTTTTATCCAGCTACCTAAGAAGAAATGTGTTTGAAAATACAGCTCCAAACCTACACAGGAGAGCACAGTTTCTGAGAAAATATGAATGAAACCATCTATCTGTTGTATTTCTCCATTTCCCCATAGATTTGTGTACTGCTGAGCACCATCTTTCAAAGACAAACCCCACAGCACAGTGTAATAGATGTTACAGATGTAAAAGTTATGTCATTCAGTCTGTCTCTAGGCTGGTCAAGGGCTGTACATGACTGCATGTTTCAGTGCTTTATCAATTCTAGATTAATATGTCACAAATAACAGCTTTCTCCTCTAGCACTGAACAACTGTTCCATAGCTTAGAGGTGATTTTTAAAAGTGGAATTAATTTTGTGTTCCTGCTTTTTCTTTGTCTTCCATTAACACACTTCACACAGCCTCCCTTTATCTTCCTCCTCCTTTCTGATCCCTGGATTTGTACCTTTTGAAGATTTGTAGGATTTTTTATCATGTAGTGGTTTAGTTCATGCATCACCCATTTAATCAATCATTTAATTTGTCTGCTCTTCTTTCTGCTGAAGTCAATTCCTTCAGACTTTATGGCTTTCCTCTGAACTCTGTTTTGCCTCTGTTTTCTTGAAGTGTCCAGAGCCGAGCACAAAAGAACACATTGAGCTCCACCTGAGCTATTGCCAAGACCATTTTCCTTCTCAGTTGTGTAATATTGAAAAATAAGAGATGTGCTTGGCATGCATTTCTCTCAGGATAGCAATAGATAGTAAAATATTTTATCTCTAGCATTGAGGGGGAGGGGTGTATTGCAAAATATGTCTTCAGGTACCACAAATTAGCTTGGTGCTCCTGAATTCAGAGGCAGCAGGCCCAAGCTGGTTTTGGGTAGATACATTGGGCTTTCACCTTCCTGCAACCATAACTTTATTTTCTGAGAAACTTTTTTATTAGTTCATCATTAAAATATGAACACTTTTCCCTGCTGTCTCCTGGAAGCCTGCAGTCTTAATCATTCCTCATGGCAAAAGGAAGCATTCTTCCTATACATTTCAATTTGCAGGACCAACATGAACATGGCAAAATTCACTGTATGCAGGAGGATAATCCTGTTCAGTGCCAATAAGTGAAGTGAAGCATGGAGAAGCCTCTTCCATCACTACTGGACAGCAAGTCTGCACAAGGGTGCCTGTTTGTAAGCACACGGATAGGTCAGTGCTTAGTGCTGCCAACAGAAAGGGGCAGATGAGGTGACTACAGCAGAATGGTACAAGCAGCCGTTGAAATCACTGAAGGAAGCAGTGTTTTCTCCCAGCCAAAAAGTCAGCAGCCTGCTTTTCCCATCAGCTGACTAGACAGAAACTGGGAGTCAGTCTGACCCCTGGATAGTCCTCTCGTATTGCGTCCATAGTGGCAACAGGAATGGCCTTGGTATTACCAAATTCATTCCGCTCCATCAGCTGTGCACAGAGGAGGAAACAAAACAGCTCTGTAGTTGCTTGGAAAACATAACCAGGAGAACTGGTGCATTAAAAAAGGTAACAGAAGCTGGGAAACAGCAAAACTGGGCACATATGTGGACAGGAATGTTGTACTATGATTCTATGATTTCTTTTCCCCTTTGGAAGTAAATAGAAGTTAGCTAGGAAGTAAACTGATGATATTTAGGAAGAATAAGAATTGGAGTGTTGTGTGGCCAGGGAGCTGGGTAGTGTTGCCAAGCAGTGTACATAATGGTGGCTCTTGGACTTCATGTTGCACTTGTCCTGGTCTTCACAATGCCTGGTGAGGAGGTTTCAGGAGATCATGCAATAGCTCTATTAATCTCTGCCTGCATATGCACATGGTTTTTATTTTTATATTCATGTATGTATGTAAATCTATAAAAAGATCCATGTCTTACTTTTTAAGTCATTTGTACTCCAGTAGTGTTATGTCCTGAGTCTGCTTGTGCTGGAAGCAAAGTATATGATAGAAACAGCCTGGAGTACTGAAGAAGTTACAGCATATGTGTATGTATAAATCATGGCAGAATTGGGACCCCTTCAGTTTAAAAAACAAGCAAAAATGAAACAAGGAAAAAAATAGTGGCAGAAGTGATTAATAATACCTTGAAGTTCTTTAGTGAGACCCTGGCAACTCCAAATTATATCCAGATAACCGCATTGCTCATTGTCCTTATATAGGGCAGCTTGCACTGTACAAGCACTATTTATTATAATTTAAATAGGAGTTACCTTGATCTCACTATTGAATTGAAAAGACCATTAGCAGTGCTGCTTGCACTATCGAAGCACAAAGTATTTTAATATAAATAGCAACTCCCTTGATCTCTCTGCTGAAAACAACATTGCTTCCCTCACTGATGAATTAACTATAAGCCAGAAAAATAAATAAATAAAAACATTTCCCACATGAGCCATCAATCTTCATCACACAAACATTTTGGATTCACGTATCTAAAGTCAAACTGAAACCATTCTCTTGCCAGTGCTGTATCTTGCTTTACAACAGGTTTGTTAGTAGTCATGAGTGTAACTTTGTCCTCCCTGAAACTGTCTAAACATAGATTTGTCAAATTGCAAGGAACAAATATTCTTTGAAATCTTTTCATGCCATGCATAAGAATTCTTTCCATACTCTTTAAATAAGTATCCTAAGTCCATTGCTATCTAAAGTCCTATCTCTTGAAGCTGATTGTTCTAGTGGTACTCTAAGGAAACTGGATCAGAACATCATGATATAGAGGGAATCCTAGGTGATGATAGTGCAGTGAATTAAATTCCTATGTCAGATGAGTCTTCTGAGTAAGAGGCTTGGAAAAGGTCTATCTCTCTTTGTTTCCACAGCCAGCTGCATTGCCAGTGCCTTGCTAAGAGGCCGTGGGCTTGAACCTCTCCAGTGTCTTCCAAAAATCTGGGATGGTTCTGTGTTACCTCTTTCCTCTTTGTTACCAGTCAGAATGAGGGAGACAGATGGGACTGTGCAAGTGCAAGGACTATAGGAGGATGACTCACCTTCTGGACATGACAGTGCTTTTCTTGGCAGTCAGGGGCTCCTCAGTGATGGTTTTAGACTTTTGATTGTCTTAGATAAACTTCTGAATGCCAGATGTTAGATAGCATAGCTTCTAATTAATCTCTCTCTGTTCTCTGTGTCTTCTTAAACCTTCACACCTAAATACTCAAAGCCACCATTTAAGTACATGAAGTCAGTTTACGTGCTTAAGGCTCAATCAGAAACTAGAAGACTATTTCCACCCTCTTGGTGAAAAGTCTCTCATTTGATATAGATCCCTGCAATTTATTGTAGTGTAAAACTCCTCACTGGTCTTGGCAGAAAAATTTGATTTTTCTGAAAAGACGGCAGAAAAAGCTGTATTTTTTGACATCAGAAAAGCTGATGTACACAATCAGCTTGAAGAGTGGTTTGGAATTTGTGACCATCATTGAGGATACTGGTACCCTGCTATTTGCCCACTTCTAGATTTGTGTTACCTCTTACTTTTCAGAACGAACACTTAAAATCTGTCATCTAAGAACTTCTTTGACCTCAGAATGATTTCTTATAAAACGAGATGTGAGGTGGAGAGAGTTGTCCAGAGGGAATAAGATCTAGTAAATTATTTGATGTTTTCAGGCATCTGTGTTTCTTCTCTCCAGCACTGACAACAGTATTAAACTGCATATTCAACAAGCATGTAGTTTTTTATTATATGATGACTATTTAATTTTATTATATTTTCCTAGCTTCTGCAATCTAGTGCCATACAAACACTCTTCTTCTACTGAATTGAGCTGTTATCTTGTGGTCAGTGTTTAAAGTGGCCTTAAGTAATTTTTCCCTTGACAATCCATTTCCAAACTCAAAAGGTATGAAAGAATTCATTTGCAATGCCTCTCAAAAGCCAAGTGCACATGTAGAAAGGGTCCAGGGCTGCATTCCCCAAAAGACACTAATTATCAGGCTCCTCAAAACACAGCAAACATCATCAAACATTTGAATGCTGAGTTACTGTGGAGATTTGGAAATATCTGTGTCTATGTAAAACCACATTGAAAATTAGTCCTAAGAAGTTTAGAGGTCACTTTTAATGCAAAGGCACTCCCCTAATTTCTGCTTATCAACGAAGCTGAGCTAAATGAGTAACACTACGCATTTTTTTTAAAGTGGTGTTGTGGAATGTATTGAAAGTAGTTTCACCCTCCCAGAGATTTTCTGGAAAGAAGTTGCTTGGCTGAGGTGTCAGAGTTGGCATGTATGCAAACACCTTTTGTTGCACAGACACAGGGAGGATGGTGCTGCATTGGCAGCAGTGCTGGCAATTTGATGTATGCTGTTTTCTAGCAGAAGATCACTGAGTGAGTTCGTAGTATATAGACAGATCAAGGCAAAGTGCAAACGTACCATTTACCAAAGCTATTCAATTAAGGAAAAGTCCCTACAAAGAAAATGGTTTTATAGCATGTCATGAAAAAATACTTGCCTTTTACTTTAAAAAGAAAAAAGACTGTTTAAGGGAGATGATTGTAGAGTATGTACCACTTCTACCAGATTTGCTGTGCAGAAGTACATAAGTGTGAGTGATGTAGAGGTACTTGTTTATTATAGAGCACATTTCAATGCAGTAATCATAAATATTGCTAAGGTTGTGCTCTGTTGAAATATGACCTACATACTCTTGATTGTTTGTGTTACGTGATTTGTCTGACACCCATTACATTCTGGGTAATGGCAGCCATTTGTTGCTGTGCACAGCAGGCTCTTTTGACAAAAGAAAATAGGCAGCAATAAAAAAGCTATAGTCTGAATTACATTCTGCACAGCGCTGCACTGCTGAGAGTTTGTGCAAGTGTGTTAACAATGCTCTGAACTGCCTTTTGTCAGCCTTCAGCCTGTAATGGCCATCTGTCCTTCCATAAATCTGTCAAAACCTGCTAAGTTCAAGAGAGAGTACAGAATATACCTTGTACTGTCAATGCCTAAATGTACACATTGGGGAGAAATCAGTGCGTGTGAAATAATCCAATGGTTATAGAATATTGGAATGCCGTTGATGTGGGATCATGGCCCTTGGTGAAGATTACCAGGGATTAGAGTGACGATGAACAAATGTGCAGCCAACTGGTTTTCTCAGAATTCGCAGTTCGGAGATTGGTCATGGGACACTCTGGAGGTGGACTCTGTAGTGGTGACGTGAATTCAAAACTTCACTTCCTCCTCCATCCCCCAGTGTAGGTTTGTTCAAAAGTTAAATGAACATTTTCCAACTTTTATCTGTTTTTACTTGCCTGTGCACTTCTTATTTCTGCTGAAAACCAGGAAAAAAGCCAGAATGCCACGAGGAAGCCCTTTCTTAGATTGTCCCAGCCCTGTTCTGCCAGCAAGGGAAGTGCCAGTAAATTTAGCTCAGTGTGTACTTTTGTGAGGGGTTCTTTTGGTACTTCCCCCCCTGCTTTTCTGAAGATTATTGGGCTCCTTGTCAGGTTTCTGGAAATGTTATACTGTATGTTTTACTTGCTTCCTTCCAGGACAAGCTTTAAAGAAGTGGAATTTTAAATAAGATTTTGTTTTGAATATTGGATTATCTCCAGGGTTTCTTTGCCTGAAAATCTTAAATATACATGTTCATTGTGGAATGGTTCTATTTTTGCTTCATTCTTTCTTTAAAACTACATCCAAAACCCAGTAACTAACCCCAGAATTTCTCATGGGCTGTATAATTTCACAACTAAAAGTATCATTTCTAAATTTTTTTTCTAGAAAGTTGTTTACTGAAGTATTTGTTCAATCTGAGACCGACGTTTTAACTTTGAAGATATTACTGCAGATTTTTGAGTAGGACTGTTCTCTTATTTTAGCAAAAATTCATTTGGTAGCCAAAAATATTTGTCAATGAGGAGGTGCATCAGGTTTGAAATAGTTAGGGCTGTCTCAAGTGTATTTTTGGGAAGAAGAAAGAAAGAATTGAGGACTTTGAGGAAATAATTTAACAGTGATGACTGCACAAAATTTTTTAGTATTAAATTGAAATTTGGGGTAACTAGAGTTTTAGGTGCCATAATCTTTGCCTCAGTTTCCTTGAAATTTGTGGCATTAGGCAAGGTCTTTGCATAGCCATGGGTAGCTCATAACCATTTTTTCCAAATATTCAGGCAAAATCAAGCATGTCTCTCACATCACGTATTCATGCCTTGGTACTTCTGTTTTCTTATTTTCTGAAAGAAATTCATTGCAGATAATGCAATGGGACTCCAGTCTCCATTTATGCTCCTTAGGGAGCACTGTGCATTGATGGACGCTTTTACTTCTTTACAGCAAAGCACTATAAAACATGTTCCACTTGCATTGATCTGCTGAGCTCTGTTGCATATTTAAAAATACAAACCAGAGCTCTATAGCCATGTTTGAAACACACATTTCCTGTAACTGTCTGCCCTCTCTTTTCATTCTTGCTAAGGAACTGATGGAAGATTCATTGCTTGGGCTAGAAGTATTCTTGGACAGCATAAACCTCTGGATTGCTTTAGGGATGGTCTGGATTACCTTAGAGAACTCTCTAATCTCAGTCTATTTTGTTAAATTTTAAGCATATATTACTATATTATATTAGTGTCAATTGGACAGAAGCAAATTTTTCAAACTTAACATACTAAGTACCTTCCTGAAGAGAAATTATTTCCTGAACAGTGTCTGCTGTTTGCTGTTACTCTGCTCTGATGTCTGAGGTTATCCTTCTGTAAAGCCTGAAGAAATTCTATGATTTCTGTAGAAAATATTGAAAATTATATTCTACTCTTTTATATTCTATAACAAGAATGGGAAGATGCTGCTTCAGTTCCCAGGCTTTACTGGAATGTGCTGTAGTCCTTCCTGCAATTTTGTCTCATCACAGTGATATAATCCATTACAGTTATGTAAATAATCCTGTTAGTTAGCAGTATATTTAGCCATTGAATACTAACCTAATACTAATGCTAACCTAATAACTAATACTAATACTTACCTGTTTCATTTGGAATCCCTATTGCATGAGTCTCACCAAGATTTAGTTCTAAATGCAATGGTTCATTACAGTTGTGCTTGTCCTATTGTTCATTTGGGTTTCAGTTGCAGAGCCACATTTCAGGCAAAATGTAATAGTTACACTTATGGAGTGTATTCGACATACATTCTCAATGTTTTTCTAAGTTAATGAACTCTGGAAACAAGGAGTCATTGCCAGTGTGTTAGGGTGGCTGTATTTCATTACATTTAAGTTCTGCATCCTTTGGTATCACTCATTTATTTCTCTTGGCCTTGCTTTTATCCAGATTCTTCTCTGCTAGGTTCTTTATGTTTTTGATGGTGCCAGTCTTTTGACTTTTCATTTTTACATCAAAATCTATTTTATATTTAACAAAAACGTCTTTGGGGTTTTATCTCTTGATCTTTTCTATCAAAATCTACAGAGAGAGGGGCGGATGTCATGGAGGAAGGGGAGGGGCAGAAATTATGCTGGAGATTGATGGCGATGCACTAGTATTGTTGCTATTATTGTTACCAGATCTTTGGTAGTTTTATTCTCAGTATTAGCAGTGTTGAAGTGACATAGAATGGGTCTTGCTTTTTATCTATTTTAAGAAGCATATGAGGCACCTTTATAAACATTGTATGTGTGCTTAAAAGCATTCTGTACCTCCTTTTACTCCCTGTAGGCCTAACTCCACCTACGACCCCTCCTCATAAAACCAACCAAGATAATCCTTTTAGGACTTCACCTAAACTGAAGTCATCATGCAAGACTGTTGTACCACCTTCAAAAAAGCCCCGCTGTAGTGAGTCTTCCAGTTCTCAAGGAAATAACCCAATCAAGAAGGGTCCAGAACAGTCTGAGCTGTACGTACAGCTTAACAAGACTACAGCACTGTCCAGTGGACATGAGGAGAGAAAGACAAAACGGCCCAGTTTGCGGCTGTTTGGTGACCATGACTATTGTCAATCTGTGAATTCAAAATCGGAAATACACATTAAAATATCCCAGGAACTTCAGGACTCCAGACAACCAGAATTTAAGGATTCTTCACCTGGGTGGCAGTGTCAGATTTGTTCTTCTTTAGAACAAGACCAGTATTTCAAGAAAGAGACTTTACAGACAAATAAGCAGGGATCCCATGGTAATAACAGAAAACAGCTCCAAGACCAAGAAATTCGGGCTGAACTGAATAAGCATTTTGGTCACCCCAGCCAAGCTGTTTTTGATGAAGAAGCAGATAAGACGAGAGAACTAAGGGACAGTGATTACAGTAATGAACAATTCTCCAAACTACCTATGTTTATAAATTCAGGACTAGCAATGGATGGTCTGTTTGATGACAGTGAAGATGAAAGTGATAAACTATGCTACCCTTGGGATGGGACACAAGCCTATTCATTATTTGATGTATCACCTTCTTGCTCTTCTTTTAACTCTCCATGCAGAGATTCAGTGTCTCCACCCAAATCCTTATTTTCTCAAAGATCCCAAAGGACACGCTCTAGATCAAGGTCCTTTCCTCAAAGCAGGTCTTGTTCCCGTTCTCCATATTCCCGATCGAGATCAAGGTCGCCTTGTAGTAGATCCTCTTCAAGGTATGGTACAGCAAATTCATGTATGATCATTGTAGTTAATAAGACAGGCAACAAAAACATAAAGAAACTTATGGGAAAGAAAGAAAAAAAAGTAAGAAATTACTTAATCCAGTGCAACTCATTCTATTGCTCCTGAGCTGATTACCTCTGAAGGTTACAGGTTTGCTACAGAAACACTTGGTTCCAATATCCTTTAAATTTGCCAGGTTTACACTTTCTGAGTGGAGGCAGTCAGGTCAGAGGCAGAGCAATTGGTGAGAGATGTACACAACTAACCTTCCCCATTATCTGTGAGCTGCCTGGTGCCAATCTTGCTGCCTGTCAGATGGAGTTGACAGTGGCTGACTGTCTGTTGTGTGTTAGCCTCAATAAGGAGCATTACTGAAGGGCCAGGAGTGGAGAAATCACTTGAGGCCCCTTAGTTGACTAGGAGATTGTGAACTGTCACTGGAAAATCCCACTGGTAGCTTAGAAGAAATTGTAAGTTCAGGGAAGAGGTAGAAAATGGTGTCAATAGACTCAGATGGAATGACAGAGGTGAATGTGTTTCTTCCTGCAGATCTTGTTGCTATTGTGAGTCCAGCCACTGTAGACACCGAGCATACAGAAGTTCTCCCTTAGGTGGAAGATCGCGGTCCAGATCACCGTACAGTCGCAGACCCAGGTAGTGCCTTTGGCCTGCATTTGGTTTGCTTTGCAGCTGTTCCTCAGGAGATAATTTAGAATCATAGAATCAGTAAGTCTGGACAAGTCCTCTGAGTTCATTGAGTCTAACCTTTGCCTAAACATGTCACGTAAACGGTAGCACCACCATGTCACCTGAATGATAGCATGTCCACTCATTTTTTGAACACTTTCAGGGATGGTGACTCCACCGCTTCCCTGGGCAGCCCATTCCAGTGTATAACCACCCTTCCAGTGAACAAATTCTTCCTGGTGTCCAACCTGAACCTCCTCTGGTCGAGTTTGAGGCCATTTCCTCTTGTCCTTTCTCTAGTTGGGATAATAAAGCATTCCAGAAATTGTATTTCTAATTTTACATTCACAAATGCAGGTGCTTGATTTGATGACTAAGTTGTGTTTCCTAGATATGACAGCTATGAGGAATATCAGCATGAAAGGCTGAAGAGGGAAGAATACCGCAAAGAGTATGAAAAACGGGAATCTGAAAGGGCCAAGCAAAGGGAGAGACAGAGGCAGAAAGCAATTGTAAGCACTGTAAAGATAACTTTCATATTGAAATGGGTCTCTGTTTCTTTTCATTGATTGTAATGCTAGAATTCATACTTTATTTTCTTTCTTTTTTATAAAAATGCAAAAATTTGCTTATGCGTATTTCTTAGTATTTTTCATTTTAAGCAAATATGTGTTTTCATAACAATTTCTGGTTTTGTGTCACGCTACTAATTTTTTCAGGTTTTATAAATTGCAACTCTTGGAGTTTTTCACAATAAGCAGATAAGAGAACTTACTAGAAAAGGTGGTCATCCCAGACAATACACTAGTAGAAGAGAACTAATCTTTCTTATACAGATCTATGAGTGAACCTGCCTTTTATACTGTATTTCACCTACAAGACATGCAAAATTAGGAGTCAGGTGATACACCAGTTGCTGAACTCTCAGAGTGTCTGTAATTGTCTATACAGAGGGTGCAGACAACAGAACTCAAAACTGGGATTCAACGACTTGAATTACAATTTTTCAGTGTCTGTGATTTGGTTAATTTTAAAGTTATTTTTAGCAAAATAGTCTGAAGACACAATGCAATTTAAAAATGTCACTTAGCACTGGCCCTCTCGTAATAACTGTATTATTTAATTATTTTGTTCATCAGTGTGCTCTATGAAACAACTGAAATATCTGAAGCAAAGGAAATAACCCATGTGGGCATAAGCAACTCTCTTGGCTGTTATAGCAATAGGACAGAAGGAAGAATATCTACTAAATGGATGGGTAGCTTTTGCCCCTTTTGAGTTCCCCATTGACAACTGCATTTTGGTAAATTAAACTGGGAGCTGGTGTAAATATGTTGCTGTAAAAGTTGCTAAGCCCATTTGATGGCTCACCCTAGCATTTTGATTTTCTGCGTCCTACTCTTTCTGTTCAGTTGTACCTACATGGCTGTTCTGGCTGTGCTCTGGCTCTTGCATGAACTGGTACAGACCAGGATACTTCATCTTCATTCCCAGGTTTTCCATTAGTGCTCTGTCCAGAGATCACCAAAATTAATAGGTCTTTTTCCCAGTGCCATTAGTGGACTTCATAGCAAAAGGTGATTTGTCACGCACTTGGCAGCATTTCTCCTAATGCACCTACAGAACCAGGAGTGTGTGGAGATTGACAGAGACTGGCATAGCCTACAGCAGTGAGGAGTTCTGGGAGTGAACAGACAACTTTATGGTCTGTTTTTTGTCTCTGCTACTGTTGTGCTTAGTGAACTTCAGCAAATCATTTCCCTTTTGTCCATTTCAGGTGTCCTATCTACAAAGTGTGGTTGATAGGTGTATTTTGTAAAGCACAAGATTTAAAGCTATAACATGCTCTGCTGTGCTGCTCTGAAACGTAGTGAAGGCAATGGAATAATTTTGTTTGGCTTCAGACAGGGCCATATTTAAGTCAATTGTTGCAGTTAGTTTAAAAATACCTGGCTTCCATCTGCTTAGAGATGAACACTACCTGCCAGCAATCATAACTTACACTGGCTGTTCTGTCTTAGAGCTACCACAGATTAGAGATTCAAGTAGACCTCTGTCATGGGTGTATCTTGCTACTTCTCAATTACTGTACCTTACCAATATAAATAAACATGAATCCTGCTGAGGAGGTAGAAAATTTGATTTAGTTTAAAACAAATGCTTGGCAAGTAGCTAATCAAAAGAAAAGGAAAAAGGAAGAAAAGAAACTTAAAAAGCTATGCTGCATCCAGATATGCTGCATCACACTGCACTAAAAATTCTAGACAATTCAAAATCAAGGTTGAATTTATTTTCTTTTTAAAGTGAGCATTTTGATTATAATTAACTTAATTAATGGAATTATTTATTAATAGACATAAATAAATCAAAACTAAAAATAAATATAAATAAACAGAACATGGCAAAAAATCTAAAATCCAGTCATCTGTGTGAGTTCTGCAGGAAATATAGATTAAGTTCTATTAACCCCTTTATCCAAAGTCTACCTGCAGTTTTAATTTAAAAATCTGTATTGAATTGTGCTATTTTATACCCTGTGAAAACAGGTAAGCAGAGAAAGGGAATATCAAATCTCATTAATTCAGTGATAAAGCTTGTGTAATTTCTAGCATTCTCTGCTCTTTTTCTTATGCCTTTTGGTTTATGGGTCTCTTTTGTGTTACTCTTTTCATTCTTGAGGAATTCAACTCATTTATCGTTCAGCCACAAGAATGTCCTCTCTCTCTTTCCTTGAGCTCTTTCTAAAGTCCCATAAATTTAGATTTCTTTGCTCTCTGTATTGGGAATTTTTTTATTTTCTTTCTAGCCCATTCTCGTGCTGCCAGAACTGATTTATGGCCACATACTTCCAGGTACTGTTAGAAGAGTGGCCCAAAGATTGGGCAGTACTAATGCCTCAGTTTTTACACAGGGCAGGTGACTTTCTTCCTTCGAAGCACCGTGCTGAGATCTCAAGAGTTAGTTGTACAAAGGATGCACAGTAAAAAAGGAACACAAGTTATGACAGAGACAAAAGTCATTAGGTATTGTGGAAGCAGTATTTAAAATTTGTCTCTGTGGGACAACAGGCATGGGAAAACTAGGAAAAAGAAATGAGAAAAAATAGCATTTTAATCTGTCAAAACCATATGTGAAGCAGTGCCCTCTGATTGTGCAGGCAGCTTGCAATTTGGCAGATGTGAACACATATTGACAGAATGCTGAGGAGGCTTGTTTTAGAAGCCTGTGCTCATGCTGTGTGACACAGGCATGTTTGAACGCTGCCCCTTCAGTCATGCACACACATACCACCACAATCTTTGCCATAGAAGATTCAGAGCTAGAAGCCTGGGATAGTATTTTCCTGTATATATTCCTGAATTCCTGTCTAGATGTAGTGGGTTGAGTGCCCACTAGAATTATTTACTCTTTTTTTTTTTTTTTGCTGTGAGATAGGATTAGGAGAAAAAGCAAATCAGGCTCAAACTTTAAAGGGTATAAAGAAAACATTTACTAACAAAACTAGAAGAGGGAAAAAAATAATTAATAAGAATCAGAATAAAACCTTCAAAACACTTTTTTCTCTCCCCTACAAGTCATTTTCTTTCTCACTGACAACGTGCAGAGACAAAACTTAGAACTTAGGTCAGTTTACCACCTCTAAAATAGTCTTTCATCAGTTCTTTCAGAGAGAAAAGTCTCTTTTGGTCTGCCACGGAAGCTTCTCCACAAGAAAAACAGTTCTCTTATGGCTTCACTTCTCACAAATAGCAGCTGCCTGGGAATCTGCATTTGTGAAGTCCCTCCTATATCACGCAGCCTTCTCACAGATGCATTATGGGCCACGTAAACTCATGGGGTACCATTTTAAGGATGAGCAGTTCAAAAGCAAAGGTTCTCTTCATCTGTGGGAACAGAGGTTCTCTTCTTCTCTTCCTGGGGGCAGGTCCTCATCTCATCTCTCTCTGTGTTCAAGCTTCTCATAAGATCACAGCTAATTCAACATTTATTTGCTTTAACACAAACGCCTTTCTTCATATCTGCAATTTGAACTTTTCATTTCCCCATACATGTTTTCCATGACTTAAAGAGATATTCTAGTATATCACAGTCTGTCACCATGGCTTTACAAAAGATATTCAGCCTAAAGCCAAGGCATCTCCTCATTCTCCTCCCACCTAAGATGTGATTTCTCCTTCACTGACGTTAATGTCTTCATATTGCCTCTCTACATGTTTTCACTCTGCTTTTCACTCACTCAGAGAGGATTCAATGTTTTGCAAGTTCCATCTGTGCAAGAAAAGAGTTAATATCTCTCCCAGGGCTTGCAGAGGTCATGATAGTTCCTGCCGCGCAGTGGCCAAAGGTCACTTTGGGGCTGTGCCAGGATATTGGGGGCTCCAGCTGCATTCAGTTTCAGCTGCAGGGCCCCTCTGCACAGCCGCAGAGCCGCCCCAGTCTTGGCTGCATGATCTCCGGCACGGCTGGGGATGACTTGGTAGCAGCGGCCAGAGCTGTTTGTGGTGAAGGATTCTTCGGAAAGCGGCTCTGGCTTAGCGGCAGGATGTCAACAGCTGTTTGGGCCTGATCCGGCCGGACCGGGGCCTTCTCTCTTCCCCTCCACTCTTCCTGCCTGGCAGCCGCCGGCCTGGCCCGGCCCTGCCAGGGCTGCAGCAGGGGCAGGGCCCGGCCGGCCCCGCAGGCCACGCGGCAGAGCGGGGTCAACCCCGCTGGCACCCGGTTACCTCTTCCAGGCTGGAAGGAAAGAGAACTTTTCCTGGGGTTTCCTGATTTTTATTGTGTATTCACGGAGGCGTGTCCAACTTTCTAGTGGTTTAACAAGATGTCAGTATTCAAAACTAGTAGTGACTGGCTTTGATTAGCTTTGCCACAGCTTTTCTTAGAAAAATCACTTCCGTAGGTTGCTCCTCTCCTCACCAAATGCAAAACCAGCACACTAGACTTAGAGTTGTATACAGGTGATTTGACTTCAAAAGGTTCTGTGATATTCTTCTCGTCTTCATTTTCTTCTTTTCCCCTCTCCATTTACTGGAGATTCAGTACCTTTTTTGTGGATTGAGGTCTTAATTTTGAGCAGGCATGATTGAAAAATACGGACTGAGACTACAAGGTACTTAGAGAATTAAAAAAATAATTTTGTCATTCACTCATTTATACTTTTGATTGTGATTCCTTTCCTAATTGACCAAATGTTAACATAGTTTAGTTTGATCTTGTTTTGTTTTATTTCACTGGGTCACGATTTTTTTTTAGAATGGATCCTCACTGAACATAGGAATGGTCTGCCACCAAGACTTGCTTAACCATGTAAGTCAGATCATAGTGGAGACACATGGGCTATGAAACTTGAGGAGCACTGCAGGACAGCACAGTCTGCTTAGTGCTTTGTAGAAACTGGGATCCAACCCCCAACCAAGGCAAACCACAGTAATTTGCCAAGAGGCCTGAGGACCCCTTTTTTCTTCTGATACACTCCAGGAAATTTCTGAGTTGTGTGGACTTTTACTCCAGCAGTTCATTAGATCATGTGGCTTTTCAAAGCATGGTACCAGAAATAGTTAGCACATTCTAATTCTGAAGTCACTAGTTGGTGATTCCTCATTGATATGGTGCACCAGAGCTGCAGGTTATGGTGCATCAGAGCATCAGGTCTGATGAGCAGCTTGGTGTTGTGGCTCTCTGCTACTCTGCCACTCTGGCCATGATACTGACATCCTTCATGCAGCTCATTTATTCTGTGCACTGGCTACTGCCAAGAGGTATAACAAAACCAGGTTATATTCAAGTAGAAAATTACAATTAGCATTACTACTTTTCATTCCTAAATGCTGACAGCCTCTCTGAGACAAGTATCAAGAGTCCCAGTCCCAGAGAGCTTACAGACATAAGAAGATAAATGTGCTGTGAGGCCACTGCAGCAGAAAGAAACACATAGTTTCAAAGAAAATAAATTGCTCCAAAACAGGATGGCAGGAGAAAGGTGGTTTCATAAATGAGTGCTTGCCTTCTCTAAAGTCTAACATCAGAGTCAGCCTTTAATCGAGTGTATTTCCACTTATGAAGCATTCAATGTATGTTGTATATTTAGTTTGGATATTGTTGTTGTGGCTCATCTTGATGGCCTAGATCCCAGGTACTCTAATTTTACTGTATATGTTTTTACCTAAATTTTGAGTTTTACTGGTCCATCATTATTTTTCTAGCAGTCACCATTTGGTGTGTCGGAACTGTTCAGTGCTTGGTTACACGCACCAACAGCATGTGATAATAATCCTGTTCTTTTTTTTTTTTTTCCCCATGATTTTTACTTTTGCCATTCATACTTAGGCATGGGCCATATTAATTTTTCTTTACTCAATCGAAAGAATTTTTTTCTCATTATTACATTTCTCATTATCAGAAGCTTAAGCTTTAATGACTTTTTTCCACCCATAGCATTTCACTTTTTGCAACTCTGTCCAACCAATCCCATTGTATTTTCAAAATAGCATTTGGCCTTCAGCTCTAGAAGTCTTCATGGCTTCAATCTCTAGTGGCAGGGAAGTCATTTGGCATGGAAGGCAACACAGACATGGGGTGTGCCCCCAACCGGACACCTGTGCTGCAGTGAGCAGCAGAGCCTTTACAAGCCCATAATGGAACCCAGCTTTTAAATGCTCCTGGATTTCTTCTCTCATCTTCACATAAAGCATTGCCTGGCTCTTACAGGCGTGCAGGCAAAAAGTGGTAGGAAAAATGGGAACAGCAGCACCTCCGAAGTGGCTGCTGCCAGTCCCCACGGGCCTGGCTTAGCAGCACCATAGGCAGACAAAGCTAACAACTGTTGGGGAAAGGAGCAAAAAAACCCAAGGGAAAACTGATACATCTACTTGTCTGTGTTTAGTTAAATAATTATGAAATAAAGACTTAGGAATAAGGAAGCGCAAAGAAAATAAAGTTTTGGAGTAGTCCTTTGCAAGACAAGAGGATCCTTAGCATCAGTCAATATTTAGAGGATGAGTGGTCCCTTTATTGACCCTTATTGTGTAAGGTATATATCCCAGTCTTCTTTTCTCATATTTTGTTATTCTAATTCTGTAATATTTTCATTTGAGACTTAAAATACAGCTTGTCAGTCCGAGATTTTCTGCCACATCTTCCTATTCAAATGTTTCTGCTGCGATGAAGAACAAGCAAGATTATGAAAGAAGACATGTTAGGCCTGAGGGAGTTGGCTGGACTATTCTTTTTTTTTTAACCTGGCAGAGCAAGGAGTCACATTTAATGCTTATGATGCAAAATAAATCATGTGCAGTTTTGGGAGGGAAATATGAACAAGTAGCTTCTGTAGTTTCCTGCAGGTTCCCTCTGCCCATATGAAAGTGAAAACAAAAGCTTTTCCCTGACCTTCTCTAGGTTTCCAAGTCATCTATCATGTCTTCTAAAACTGCAGTAAACATCTTACTTAATATGCCCATATAGACTTATACATGTAGCTTATTATCAAAAAAAGGTCCTTAACATTTAGAGGTGTGTTGCAATCTTGTTAGGCTTCTATAGCTCTTATTATTCATGGGAGTAAAAGGAAGGCATCTCTGTGAATATTAATATTCATAGTTGCTTTAAATAAGCCAAAGTTAACCAAAGCAAAGACAGTGCTGTGTGCATTCTGTGTTCTCCAGTATCTTATTCCATCATGGCACTCTGCTTAAAAAACTACTTGAACCCATCTCCTCATATGTGCACACTGGAGGACATATGGTGCATTTCAGCTTTAAATTTGAATTTCCTTAATTTTGCAGGTTTAACTTATTCCCTTAATGGTACTTTAACAGGCTTTTTTTTTAATTGTTCAGTTTTGGTTTATTACAGTTGTCTTAAAGGGATATTAGAGATATAAAGGTTATTAGAGGAATAGAAGAAGGAAAAATTGCACAGGCATGCAGACAGACTTATGGAGGAGTGTGCAATAGATATTTCCATCACATTGTAATATAACAATCTCCATGTCAGTGAGTGAAACATTATGGTTTTTTCAGTCGAGATGTATTATCTCAGCTAAAGTATATTAGGCAGTCTGCTGTGTTATGTTCTGCTCCATCTGGTCAGTCATTTAGGTTCAATAGCAAGTATCAATGGAATTGTTTCTTATCAAGTGTTTCAGTGCGGTTAAATCCTTGATTTGGTAAAGCAGTCTGAAAAAGTAATTACTGTGCATATGCAGATTTTCCTGGTTTTGAAGTTTATGGCACCCAACCATACTGAAAATAAGCAGAATTAGAATGGGGAAAATGGAAGAAATGCAGATTTCTGTAGCTTGCACTCTACAGTCCCTGGTTCACAGAAGCCCTACCCAAACTCCTCTGTCAGAAAGGTCAGGGCTGTGGACTGGGACACAGTGGAGACAGAGATAAAAAGCAGCAGCTGTCTGGAAAGTACCCTTGTGCCCTAAATATATGGCTACCCTTGAGCACAAATCCTTCTTTTAGCCATGCTAGCTTCTTCAAACTGCGCTGCTGTGGCAGAGAGCAAGGGCAGCTTTTGGACCCTGCGTTTTGGAAAGTGTAACATTTAAAAGTGGACATATCTGTCCCAACATGTTTACAGAGGACTTTCAAGGCATTCACCTTGGTTTCTTACATAATCAAGACACAGTAGTTTCAAGTATCTAAATTGCCTGATCCCCCTGATTAAGGAGAGCTGATACATACTTTGGTAGAGCAACCAGGGACTCCCCTGCCGTGACCAGGGACCCATAAAGGACAGGGGTAAGTATTGTGCCATTCCTTAGTGGGTAGGGCTTTTGGGTAGGAATGTTTGATTCTTTTACCTCTGTTTTCTGAAGTTTTAAACTTTCATTTCTCAGGAGCTTAGATTAACTGGCTCTGAGCCCCTGAGATTTGTAAGGCCAGGAAAAGAGTCAGCGAAAATAGTTTACTGGATGTGCTAGTAAGAAGGAGTTTCTGTTGGGAGATAGATATTTTAGTATTGGTTTCTTGCTGCAGGAATTGTTTATTTATTTTGCATTAAATAGTTCCTGATAGCAAAGTGCTCTCCTGGGAACAGGAAGACAAGATTTTCAGCACCCCTAACTAAGAGTTCTGATGGTCTCTTTATCTTAAATGAATACTCAAGCAAGTAAAGAAGCAACATCAGTATAATTTCCAGCTTTACCTATGTTTTGGTCTAATCTCAATTGTGTTGTCTATGGTCCAAGAATGACTAGTGCTTTATGTCTCTGTGGGGACTCATGGAAAAGATACATTTTGTGCTATATCTGAATTGTAACACTATAAACTACCTGTCTCTTCAGGCTAGAATGTTTCTGAGTAGGAATGCAAGTCTATATTTAGGTCCCTAGTGCCTTTTGCATTGCACAGTTGAGGTGCCATTAGCCTTTAGGCACCTCCAGGTTACGATAGTCATGAATTCTCAGCAGTCAGTGTAGGTCCTTCGGCATTCGGCACCTAAATTCTGTGCAAGTCTCAGGTGCCAAAGTTGATGCTTTAAACTGACATTGCTTCACTGACTGACAGGTTTACGCCAGCTGGGAATGTGGTGGTGGTTCAATTTATGGGACTACTATGTGGGTGTGTAAGGGATGAGCAGTAGGGCCAGTAGTGCCAGGCCAGAGGCAATCGGAGACAGGAAGGCTGAGCACCCATGCCATGTATAGCTGGTGCTTCTTTGCCCTGGTTACCTTAAGGTCAGTGTTTTAAAGATCTCCTTTTTCCATTTCCTTTTCTAGCAGCTCACTAAATAGCTCTGCCCTCGGAAAAGTGTTTATCCTAAAATTCATGAAGTGACTCTTAAGGCATTTTCTGGTCTTTCCCTCGTTCTGCTGAGCATTTGCACTAAGGAAAGAATGATACGACTGTAACTTAATTGTTATAAAAGTATCTGATTATTTGTTCCAAGTGTTGAAGGAACATTCAGAAGGGACCCTAGCCTAGGGACTTCAGTCAGGTGGTTTTTATTCTGAATAAACCAAAAGGCAGTGATGACTGTGGGATATATTTTACTTCCTGTCATTCCCCCCAAAATATTTATTTTAATAAAAGACATCTTTTGAACCCCATCCTGGTTTCTGCTGACATAGAGTTAATTTTCTTCTTAGTACAGGACAGTGTTTTGGATTTAGTATTAATGTTGATAAGACATTGATGTTTTAATTGTTGTTAAGTAGTGCTTACTCAAAATGAAGGACTTTCCAGTTTCCCGTGCTCTGCCAGGGAGCAGGTGCATAAGATGCTTGGAGGGAGCATGGCCAGGACAGCTGACCTGAGGTGGCCAAAGGGATATTCTATACCATATGGCATCATGCCCAGTATATAAACCAGAGGGAGTTGCCTGGCAGAGGCAGACCACGGCTCAGGGACGGGCTGGGTGTTGGTCAGAGGGTGCTGAGCAATTGTAGTGTGCAGCACTTGTTTCTATTACAATCACTGTTGTTATAATTATTACTATTATTATATCTTACCTTATTTAATTTATTAAACTAATCTATCTTAATGCAGGCATTTCACCTTTTTCTGATTTTCCTCCCATCCCACCAGTGAGCAGGGAATGAGTTAGGGGCTGTGTGGTACTTAGTTGTTGGCTGGGGTGACAAGCTTAAACAGTTTTCCCTCTGTTTTAAGGTATGGATTATGGTAGAACAGGATTGCAGGATGAATCAGTTATTGAGTCATATGAGCTTATAATGTTATGCTTGTAATATGTTTTGTTATGTCTGTGGTACTCTTACGCCATTATTGTGTTACTTTATGCTACCGTGCAACTAAGATGAGTTTTGCTCAGTGTTGTATACATGGCAAGAGAAAGGGAGTTCCTAGTTTGGAAGAGTTTGCTGTCCTGGAGGGGAAGTGATAGAAAGGGTGAGAGGGAAAAAGGTACAGTAGGATACAAAGGGAAGCATCTGTCAGTGTACAGAACAATAACAGAAATTGGTGAACCCTGCCACGAGCACACCACCTGATAAATGTAGTGTCGCTTAAATACCTTAGATGCTTTCCAGGAGGGAACTATTTCATGTACTTGCAAGATGCAGTAGGTCTTCCACAAAGGACTGTTTCTATAATTATGCACTCTCTGCACATCTGTGTGTTATTTGCATGCATGTAAGTATAGGTTCATCTCTATTACACATTCGTTAAAAAAACAGCTTCCCCCTTGCTCTTTATCAACAGGAAGAACGTCGTGTGATTTATCTGGGTAAAATCAGACCTGACACAACCCGAACAGAACTGAGGGACCGGTTTCAAGTTTTTGGTGAAATTGAGGAGTGCACAGTAAATTTGCGGGATGATGGGTAGGAACTTTTGAGATTACTTCTTGTTTGACAGCTGCCATATATAAAAAATTTTGGCAGTAAGATTACCGATACGGGAGTTACCAGTATAAGTCCTGTGACAGATGACATGCTGAGTTCAAAACCTTACTTATTTTCTTTCATCCTTATTTATTAATCTTGCTAGTTGAAATTTCCTGTCCCAGAAATAAGTATTTAGCTGCGTGACAGGACAATCATGCTGATAAATGGATGCAGTACTTCTGGCATTCCCACTGCTGGGTCTCCGGCAAGTTCTTGCTTTCAGGAAGGGGTTACACTAATGTGTGTTGACTCTTCTCAGCTTTTGTTCACAACTATATTTTTCAATGGCAGAGACAGCTATGGTTTCATCACCTACCGCTATACTTGTGACGCCTTCGCTGCTCTTGAAAATGGATACACTTTACGCAGGTCAAATGAACCTGATTTTGAGCTGTACTTCTGTGGACGCAAGCAGTTTTGCAAGTCTAACTATGCAGACCTTGGTAGGTATTTTGCTCTATGTGAATTAAAGTACATAACTGGAATCTTGTAACTCATGAGAATTTAGGGTTTGCTTCTTTTTTGTTTACTGCTGTAAACAAAACAAAAATTTGTTTAATCATTTAAATGATTGGGGGGTGGTGAAGAAAGTGGTTGCTGTACGAAGTTTAAAAGTCTACTAATCTGAGCTGGCTTCTTTCAAATATTCTAAACTGTGAATTCTTTTAAAGCCCATTTCCATTATTATCAAAAATAAATGCCCAGTATTCAATAATACCTTTCTAAGTTGAAAAGATAGCACTGTAGAAACCTCCCACATGTTTTACTGTTTATTGCTGTAACTGTTTGATTCCAGTACTTCAATTATGTATATGAGTGGCAAACAGAGGATAAAGTAGATGCCTCAACCCAAATACCTCATTATGATTCTTACTTTGCCATGTGTTCTGTTGTAGATGGGCAAAATTTGCCAGGGGCACTCATTAAACACAATTCATAGTTGCTCAGGTTTGAAAGCTAGAAGAGTTTGTGGCCAAAACTGACCCTTAATGTGGCAAAAGCCACTGATCTCAACTGGTGATTCTAAAATTGTGCATAAGCATCTGTGTATGAAGGTGTCTCCTTGCAGGGCCTTCCAGGCGTGATGTAAGAGGCTGTGGAGACCTAGCAAATCTCTTGGTATTTGCAGTTACAGTGATGTGGGGCTTTATGCATACCAGTCTCCAGCCCCCAGTATGCTGTGGTAACTCCAGTCCCAAGTGTGCATGCTGGCTGTGATGACAACACACCTGGGTCTGTCTGAGACTTGGCTGGGCAAAAATGGTTCTGTCCTATGCTTTGAGTCAGGGTGTGGTGCTTCCCCTTGCAAGGGGTTTTGGAGATGTTCAAAGTCTTACAGCAGGAATATTGATGTTAAGTATATACATAAAGAGACTATACAGACTACCAAAACAGCCTCGGTAATATTGCACTATATGATAAACTCACCTCTTATTTAATTACCTTTTAAAATGTTAAGTATTCATTGAATGTTAAACCTTTCCTAATACCTGTATAAATAGACTAAAGGCATGGAAAATACTCTTTTCTGAATAACATAGCAAGGCACATTTTGCTGTTGGATCTATATTAATCAGATATTGTGGATTTTTTTATGAATAAATGACCACAGTCATTAAAATCTCTCATAACCCTGTAACACAGTGCTAATGAAATCTTGTATGTGCTGCCCTCGGCTTTGTACGATGCAGGAAGTGAATACAGATATATTTTTTTCTAACCAATTGATGTCTTTTCAAAATAAATTATAAAGATGATATGCATTGTTCACAATGAATATGCTATAATTCACTTCAGTGGCTAAACAGATAATGTAAAGCTAAGAAAAGGCAATTGACTGCTGAAGAGATACAGGGTTGATGTAGAAAATGTAAAAGGTAGCAAGGCATTTGTTGAAATGTAGGCTGATAAAAACAGTAAAACCAGATTGAAGTCTTGCCTTGATTTGACTTATCTTCAGCAATGGAAGCCAAGGTCATCTCTGTATCTCAGAAAATCTGGGGTTTAAAATAAGTTGTCTGAAGGGAACCCTCTTGAACATTATTCATCACTGGGAGTATTCCCTGTCAGCTCTCTCCATTGTGAGTGGGATTCCCAGCATATCTCTGAGCAGACTGTTTTCACTTCGTCCTGCTGACAGCTTGAGCTTCTGTACTTCGGACTGCATTCCCTGTATTTTGCAGAGTATCTGATAGAGCAACATAAGGAAATGGCAGGATGAACTTTAAAATTCATGAGCTGGTACCAGGACAGAGAGAATTAATCAGCTTTGGGTTGAGTATAGAAGAAAGAAAACACTTGAAAATAGTAGTCAGAAGTTTAACACCTCTCCTCTGTGAGAAGATATTGTCTTAACAGAACTTGTAATGAACATTTAATGCGCAGTGTGTCTTATAGTGGTAGATGGGGAGTTCTGATTAATTCAACACAAGAAATGGCAAGAAAAGGGCACTCTCATGAAGGAGCTGTGATACAGGAACTTGTGAGAGCCAGTGTTAAGCAGGGTTGACTCCAAAAGGAAATTCATTGCTTGGAGCCATGTCAATAATTGTACTGGAGTTGTGTGGCCACAAACGTACAACCTCTCCTCTGTGCTGGGAACAGACTGACATCCGTGTCTGAGCAACTGACAAAGCTGGAATGGGTATCCCAGGCCACAGGAGCTGGGCTGTTGTTGCTGCTGTGGCTTATCACACGTGATGCAGAAAGCTGAGGAGCCCAGCTGAGACTGCTCATGCAGCCATGCAGAGGCCCTGCCCAGAATTGCTCACACTTTAAACAAGCAAACACAAAAAGATGAATTGAAAAAAACCCAGAGATTCTGGAAGGTGTAGAAATTTCCACAAAACTGCAAGGCAACAGCTCTGTGTGTTGCTCACAGGCTGCTCTGGCTTTCTTCAGAACCTTTCTCAGGAGAATCAAGTCTTGGACATGTTATGAAACACCAGTTGCATGACAAAGGTGGAGTTTTGGTTAAGGCATCTGTCGAGATTATCTGGACTACTTTAAGACCTATACTTGAGTGTCTTGGTGCTCAAGTCCTTGAGGAAACTGTTTTGGGTTAACCTGCTCTAAATGCAGTTCATGGTTCTTCCCCGCTGCTGATGATGTGTACCACTTTTGTTAAGTGCTACTCCTTACCAGCAATGCATAAAGCTTCTGTGATGGTCATTTCTATGCTTTTATCATCCCATAAAGTTGTGGTTGTAAGTGGATTGTTTCTTCAGTGCCTTGTTTGTGCTGATATACAGAGAAAATAAGCAGTTCTTGCCTCTTACCTAAACTTGCATCCTTTGGGTTTCAGATTCAAACTCAGATGATTTTGATCCTGCTTCCACTAAAAGCAAATATGACTCCATGGATTTTGATAGTTTACTTAAAGAGGCACAGCGGAGCCTGCGTAGGTAACAAGCATGTCATCCGATGAAAGCAGAGGGATGGCGAATACCTCACGGACATCACGTCCTCCAATAATGGACAACTAAAAAGTCGTACTTAGGAATTTCTCCTACTTTACACTCTGTTCAAAACCATGGTTTACATGAACACAGCTGCTTGAGGAGTGGAGGGGCAGGATGCTGTCCCGTAAGCACACGCATGTCCGTGGGTGTCAGCTGCGCCTTTGCGGGTGAGCGGTGGCGGGGGAGCCGGGCGTTCCTTGCGAGTTCAATGCAAATCACGAGACATGGCAGCAGTTCCACAGAGATACACGTACAACAATGAACTGCAAAATCTGTACATATTGAATTTTAACTAAAAAGAACAAAAACAAACAGAAAAAAAAACCCCAGTGTGAGAACTATGGCTGCTGATGTCTGGGGATCAGACACTGCATTTTTTTTTTTTAAAGAAGCTGCTTCTCACAACATGGTGATAATATGACAATCCAGAAGAAACCACAGGTCCCAGAAGCCTGCAATCTGTCTTAGCTTTGTTTTAAGTTTGTTCTTTTTTTGGTTGGTTTGTTTTGGGGGTTTTTTGTGGTTGTTTTTTGTTTTTTTTTTTTTTTCAGAAAAGAAAATTAAAAGGCTCAAGCTTCCCTAACATTTTGAAGTTTCATGTTTTAATTCTGACACCCATGTAAATGTCTACAACGTTGATCTTCCACAGCAGAATTTTCAAAGCCTTGTTAATGGTCAAATGTGCAGCTTGTTCAGCGATTTATTCTAATGAGCGGACGTGATGTTACATTATTAATGAGCATTGGATATAACTATCTGGGTGTGTGCACAGATAGTTTATTTGCTACATTCTCTAAAGTAGTTGAATATTTACAAATGTTAAATGGAGTATTTTTATTTATGTACATACTGTATGACGATGGTTTTTTTTGTTACAGCTATGCACTGTAAATGCAGCCTTCTTTTCAAAAACTGCTGAATTTTTCTTAATCAAGAATACTCAAATGTAATTATATGAGGTGAAACAATTATTGTACACTAACATATGTAGAAAGCTGAACTTAGGCTTATATATATTTGATTGTAAAAAAAAGAGAAAAGCGTGTGGGTGAGGGTGTGTGTGTGCATATGTGTGCGTGTGTGTCTGAGTGTAAAAATGCATTATACACATTCATCCCTTCTTTGGTGAGCTTATATAAGAATTTTGTCAAGAATTATCCTAGCCCAAAAGATATTAACCACCTTCTGCAGTATTTTTCCACATTTTTCTCATTGCTTGGTTTTCTTTTGCAGTTTTATACACTGAATTTGTTAGGGGAATGAAATTTTCTCATCTAAATTTTTCTAGAAAATATCATAATTTTATGTAAACTCTCTCAAATGGGTAATCATTAAGAAATGTTTTTATTTTATGTATCAACAGTAGTTTTGGATCTAGAGGTCAAAAATCTTTTTAAAAGGCTATTTTGTTTTAATTTTTGTGATTTTAGTTTGATAAAAATATGCTGAGGTACTAAGTACAGTATGATTTTTACAGTAATTCTGTGTCTAAACACTGTTCTTGAAGCCAGTAATATTTTCATTGGCAGAGTTTAATGATGGTATTTATCTATATTTTTTACAGTTATGCATCCTGTATAAATACCAATCCTTCATTCCTTTGTTTACTAAAGAGACATATTTATCAGTTAAAATTATCCTATTTATTATAAATTATGAGATGACTAAAAGAATAAAAAGGCCAGTGGAAATTTTATACCTAGGATGCATGATGGTTGTCAGTTTGGAGTAAGCAAGTGCTTTGTTTGGAAATACCGCTTTTGCAGAAGCAGTGGGTTGGTTTGGGTTTTTTCCTTTTTTTTTACTATGCACTAGCATGGCCTCAGATGTGCCCATGACATTGTTGCTGATGACATTGCTTCTGTTAAATTAAATAGAAATTTCAGGAAAGAAAAAACCACAAGAGTATAAACTACTGCTATTCTGAGCATCAGAATTTCATCTGAACTCGGAGTCTCTATTGAATCAGCAAAGTTTGGAATTTGCTTGTGAATGTATAGATTTGTTATTCTATTACTCTTTGGCATTCATAACTCCTCTTAAAGGTATGGCACACCTAACTATTTAATCTACTTCCCACTCCAAATCTTAGAAAACTGATTCTACCCCCATACCAGTGCAGTTGATTTTGATGGCTGCATTCATTTTATCACCAGCATATTGTGTTCTGAGAGATTCCACTGTCTGTCCTGTCGGATGCTTGCTTGATTTTTTGGCTTCTTATTTCTCAGTAGATAGATAGCAATAAAACAAAAACAAAAACAAAAAAAAAAAAGAAAAAAAAAAAGAAAAGAACTTTTCTGGAGGTTCTGTGTTACAAATGTAACATCCTTTACTCTGCATAATTCTTGTTGTTGCTCTGTAGGTTAAAAATGCAGGTATTTTAACTTTGTGTGAATGCCAAACTAAAAGTTTACAATTTTCCTTTCTGGATTTTGAGTATCTTCTGTTGTAAAGAAAACTATTAAAAGCAATAAATTATTTTTAAGAAATCAATATTTAGTATATCATATTATGTGTTCAAGGACCAGATGCATTACCTATTTTGCCTTTACATTTCTGTGATTAAATTTTAAAATGTTCTCTTTTGCCCTAGAATGCTGACATTAATAAATTGGTGTGGGGCTTGTGTGGGGGCATTATTTATTTTTCACTGAGCAGGCATAGTGACATGAGTCGATTTTTATTTCTTTTTTCACTGGCCTGGCAAACATTCTCATCTTGAAGATGGCTTTCCTCTGTGGATTTACAAATTACTTGTGAAATTAATAGAGCTAGGATTGCTGAATGAAGCTATTTAGATCTTTCATAAACACTGTAGTAGGAAATCAGTCAAAATATAAACTCGGTGTTTACTTTTCTTTTTTTCTTCCCCAAGAACATTTCAAATTAGCACATGTACCACATTGTCACCAGAGGCAAATTGCAGCATAGCTCTGTGTGTCTTTTATATGAAGATTGTACTGTTGTTTTCATGCTGTGGTAAGTACCACATCCGCAAAACAGGTAACAGAACTGGTACTTAGGAACGGTGGTCTTTCCTAGAGCTGTAACTGAGTAATTCCTATAGAATGGAAAATTATCTAAATACTAATCCAAACAGAGGGAGCCTAAAGCTGAAGAAAAATATCTGTGCTAAACTACTTTGAAAAGCAGTTGGGCTGCCATGACCAAGAGCAGCGCTGAGAGGAAAGTTTATGCCTCTGGGGTAATAATACTTGGGTCAGTTGAAACAAAAAACCAAACAAACACAAAACAACCACACTTTCTTCTCATCTCTTAAGATGTACGCCTACAGTAGGTAATGATTATGTGTCCTTTTTAATGGCTGTAATGAGAACTTCAATCACTGTAGTATAAGATCTGATCTATAAATTACCTAGAATAGCCATGTAATATAATGTGATGATTCTAAATTTGTACCTATGTGACAGACATTTTCAATAATGTTAACCACTGACCTGATGGAGCTACTGTAAGATTTGTACAGTAGGTGAACATGTAAAGGTGTAGGTTGGACTATGCTGAACAGGGGAAGTGAGGTAGTAGTTCAGCCCAAGCTGGGCTGTTTTCCACCTGCCGATTCTACATGTACTTTTGTGGTTTAATTCATTGTATGAAAATTCCTGTGATTTTTTTCTTTTTTTTAATGTGCAGTACACATCAGCCTCACTGAGAAAATAAAGGGAAACGAATGTTTCAAATCCATTTCTGTTTCTCATTTTTATTACAAGTGATAGGTTTTTTTCCCCCGCAACAGGTTGTGTAGCGGGTTTTCTATCATTCTTTCTAGTGGTTGTAATTTATTTCAGATTATCTGCCAGAACATGTCTGCAATGCTGCATTTCGTACAGGGCACAGCATCACCAGTGTTAATATGTTTAATGGTAGAAAGGTGCTATATCCCTTTCTGTCATGAGTACCCAAGTCTATTGAAGAGCCATGCCAAAACCCAGGTAAGAAAACTTGCAAAAAATTCTCGGTGGAATTTAAGAGTTGCTGGTTTGAGATAGAAGGGGGTATGGAATGTAAGACTTCTCTATCTGGCCATGCTGGATCCCAGTGCAGGTGGTAGGGACTGAGAAGTGCAAAATGGCTGGTATCTTCCATGCTGGGATGATAAACACCATTACTGGGAGTAAGCCTGTCATGAGAGTCCTTCACCAACCTCTGTCTCAGCAGACAGATCAGGAGGACCAGACAGGTAGGTGGCTGGACAGGATAGCTTTCCTGACTCCTTTGAGGATGGTACAGTGTGCAGCATATGGGCTTCCATAGCAGCATGGCCACTGGGCAGGCAACAGGTACGCCCGGGGATGGCAGGGGGTATTCACACCCCTCTCCTTTACATGAAATAGGGAAAGAATTGCTTCTGTTTGGTTTGCCCAGGGTTCATTCACAGGTAGCCATTTTACGGCTGCAGGCCTGTGCTACTGTGACAGCAGCCTTCTCTTGGAGTTTTCAGCACTACACTGTGTGCCTGAGTCTTCTCAGATGTTCTCGGCAGGGACCCAGCTGTGATTTGAGGAGCAGCACAGGGCAGCTGCTGGACAGCCTGGCTGTGCTTTCTAAGGAAAGGACTACTGAATTCACTTGAAAAAATTGCTTTTTTCACAACAACCTGACTCCACCTCATCTCTGTTCTTAACATTTTTGTTTAGTTTATGCTCTGTAATTTGCAAAAATGTTTAGCTTTTGCATTTTTACCATTTACTAATCCAAACTGTTCTGCTTGGCTCTCACAAGGGTGGTACAGTGAAGTTCCTCACTCTGTGGAATTTGCGTTGTTGACTCACTGCTCCTGATCAAATTAATGCTCAAAACATAGCAGGCCAAATCATTCCCGATGTATTTCATCAGTCTTGCTGCTGTTCCACAAGGCATGAATTTAGCCCAATAATTCTCCAGTTACTAGGCTTTCTAATTTCATTTGTTTATTCATTTCATATTTTTGCATAGCACTTTTGATGCTTGCCAAAAAAAGCACTCCACATTAAATTTCCAGGAAATTGTTGCCTCCCATCTCCTTCTTTTACGTTGTTAAGGTTTCTTGCGTAAAATCAGGGCTTTCCATTGCCTGTTATCCTGGGTCACCATTTTCTCCCATGGTGAATACTGCAAGCTGAGCACCTGAAATCAGATTCAGGCACCTCAATGAGTGGCCTGATTTTCAGAAAACGCTGAGCATCTCACAGCTCCCATCAACTTCAATTAGACCTGCTGTCTCTCAGCACTTTTAAAAATCAAGCCACATATTTAGAGCCCCAATTCAGCACAGCATTTACATTTGTGCTTAAGTCTGTCCTGATTCAGCAAAGCACTTAAGCATGAGTGTTTTTAGATCCATTGAAGTCAAGTGCTCGGCTGCTTTGAATAAAAATAGACTCCTGGATTGGGGCCTAAGATTCCAAATACAGAAACCAACACCTAATTTTAGGCTCCATTTGGAAAACTGCCTCTCCTACCACCTTTAACCTTTAATGCTTACAGAAAACACAAAAACAGATCTTAAGGGGAAGAGAGAGAGGTTTAGGGGAGAGAAGTGGAAGTGTTTGACAAAATTATTCTTTGTGGAAAATGTTTTGAAAACTTTAAATCCAGCTTTTGCAAGATGCCTTGGCTCATCACTATTATTTCACATTGCACTTCGAGAATCTCATTGAAGATTAATGTACAGTTATTCTATTGTCCTTCACCATTAATTAATAAACTGCTATATTAAACTTTAACCAATGCCAGCTTCTCCTGCTTTTCAGCGAATCACATTCTTACCATTGATATTCAATGTTCACAAGCAAACTAATCTATAAATCAATTTTCTCTACTTTATCAAACAGCAGAAAGTAATAAAGAAGGTCACAAATAGTACAGTAGTTCCTTGGAGGTTTGTAACATCATAATTTAAAGCTGAGAAAGATTGAATCAAAAGTTGAATTAATCCCTAAGGGAAAAGATTCTATATAGATTCTATTGATAGATATAGGGCAGCCTGTCTTCATTGGGAGCTGGTATATTTGTTAATACTTCAGGGCAAAGGAGGCTAGTCTTCTCAGCAAAGAAGAAAATGAAATCCTCCATGAGAGGAAGTATGTCCTCTGCTTCCCATTGCTGTGTTCTCCTTACTCTGCTCTGCTGGGAAAAAGAGAAAGCCAACTCATCCTTTGCTACATAATGTGCTCTGCTGAACGGCTGGTGTCTGTGCAATACAATTATGGAAACCAGCTGGAATACATATATAAATCTTAAATGTTGCACTTGATTGGTGTTCACTCCTCAAATAATGCTTTTATTGTCAAACAACCTCAACCCAAAATCTTAGCAGTCTGTGAACCCAAAGCGAAGTGAAAGGTTGTTTTTTTCAGTGACAAATTTTGGTGAAGTTACAAATATTTATTCTGTAGCTGGAAACATATTCCTCAAAACATTTAGGTTTTGAGATTCCTTTGAATTATAGCAGCTTGCTTTCAACAGTCTTCTGGAACAATAGTTTTGCAAAGACATTTCTGATTCTCTTTTATAAAAAATTTTATAATCCTTATGATGTGACTGGACCCCTTGAATTAAGCTCTTCCTAATTCAAATGGAATTAATGGGGAGAAAAATACTCTCATATAAAGGGAAATATTAAAAAAAAATATGGGCTCAGTTGAAAAAATTATACTCACAGGTTTGATAAACAGTGAGATCTGGGATGAAATGTACCTTTGGAAGGCATTCGTGGTGAAGTACAACATGATAGATTTGTGCTTGCATACTGACTTTTCTTCTGCTATTTGCTAGTAGAGAGGAACTGAGCTGCCCTGAGAAAAGGCAACTGAAGAGAAAATAGGTACCATTCCAGCCTCTCCAAAATCAGTGATTAAACTCTAACCCCCATCAGCCTTTTGCATTAACCCTGGCTTGTGTAAATAGTGGAGTATGATCAAATGTAAATAATCTCATGAGCCTTATTTGCGTCATGATAGATTGTCCACCAGGTGTAATGTAAATAAAAGCCAAAGCTAAGTATGAAATAAAACATGTCCTAAAGAGCAGAATATGCAGATTTCTCTTAGGACTTCTCATCAAATAAAATATTTGCTGCAGTTTATTTTTGCCAATCGGTGTTTCATTTTCTATTAAATTAGTACTTGATAAAGTAATAAAATTATTACATCCATAAAGTTATTGCACTATACCTTCAAGAGATCTTCTCATCCTCAGATTATTGACTGTGGCATTATGAAAACACACATTAATGCCTTATACTAATTCTTTCCTACTGCATTTGCATCTCAGGCCTATGCTTGTTTATGCAATATGTTGGCAGTGAATTTATTAAAAAAAATTTAAAAATCAGCCCCACACTTGAAAACTAATGGTGCTTTCTTGTTTTAACCATTTACTGGAACAGCATCACAGCTAACTAGTTTTCTATTGTATGAATAATTTATTGTCGTAGCTAAGCATGCCCTGGGTTATACACTCCTGCCAGCAAGTATGGAGTGGTGAGTGCTGTTGCTGAATAATGATTAATTACTCACCCTTCTGAAGGAGCTCTGCTTTGTAAACTGGTCACACAGCATGTTACGTGGATTGTGTCTGCTATACAAAAGGTTACTTGCAATCACATAATGAGACATAATGATGCACATCACAACAATTCTTTGGTACAAATCTGCACACAATGTAATTTAGACAGAAACCCATTTATTTACATACCTTGTGTGCCGGAGGGTACAAGACGTCACTGCATTGCTGCAGTGCTGCCATTGCTCTTCTGCAATGCTGACATTTTGAATGAAAACACTGTGATGACTTCTTCAGGAATCTCCAGCCTCAATTTCAGCATTGTCCTGTGACAACCTGCTGGCAAACTCAGGGAGGAACTTGGCTCCCACTGTGTGCAGACTGTATGAGTGGCATTGTTTGCTGACACCTGTCCAACCTCTTGGTGGGAAGCTGGGATACAGTTCCTCCCTCCAAGGTGAGGAGTTCACTTGCTGTATGGGGTGAGCATCCCTACCTGTGTTTGTACCTGTCTGACTTAGGAAGGCTGAGCAGGCAATCAAAGTTTTGCCATATATTGTACTTCATATACAATGAAGAAGGAAGAAGAGCATTCAGAAGTCCTGTTCTCAAACCTAGAGCCACGGCTCTTCTGTACCCTGGGGAGAAAAAGATCTAGTTGTTCTCAGCTTCTCCTCTCTGGAAAACAAGAACTGCTTGGCCACAGCTGTCTCAGGGTTCCTGGGGCCACAGCTGGCAGCACCACTGGCGGAGCAGTGACATCCAGTACTTCCTGGTCTCAGTCAGAGTCATTTGACTGTCCAGGTAGGATCTCTACTGTTTTTGTCTGTGTGATACCAAGGTCCTGCTGATCAAGCTCATCAGCTAAGCTATGGAAATTGGAGGTGCTGGAGGGTTAGGGTTAGGCTTGGGCTTAGGGTCACGTGAGGTTTGGTGGGCAACAGGCCTTTATCTGCTCTGGAGAGGATGGAAAGTCCTGGATTTGCATCTCTATGCCATGACAACATGGCAAAGCTGGCTACAGCAGCCCATGACATCTTCTTTTTCATGGAGAACAAGGTGACCATGAGGCACTTGTGGGTTTCCAGGAGCCTGGTGGAGTGTGCCAGCCCGGTGGTGGGAGGGTGTCCATACAACCATGGTGGACACTATGGAATGGCTGTTCTACACCCAGTCAACAGCCAGAATAATTCTGTGGCTAAAAAGCATGATTTTTCTTCCACAGGTAGTTCCTTGAGAGATAGATCATATGCAGGCTCATTTACTGCAGCACTATCCTGTGCAAATCCTCTGATCTGTAATAATCTGAGGTGGCTCTGTGGCAGCAATAGTGGAGAGTGTTTCTGCCTCTGCCTTTTCCCTTGATTTCCTGAAATAAAATGTAGTGAGCTAGATCGCTCTGTGCTGAAAGCTCCTACCCTGTCACCAAACTTTGCTTAAGTGGGTTAACATGGTCAGACAATATGGGAGAATGGGGCCCAGGAAGAAACAACACAGGCAGGAAGCAGAAGCACCTGAATCTCAATCCTCTCAGGAAATGAGGGGAAAAAAGCCCCATTGGAATCCTCCACTATAATGGCTCCATAGCATTGATATTATTTCCTAGCCCCCAGATACTGTTCATCTAACAAATATGGTGTCAGTAGTTTCAGATTTGGACCTTTGCATATTTGCCACTGGTCAACTGTAGAGAGGTTTATGTGGAAATCTTAATGAGAGTAGATAGAGAATGGATATCAAGCATCAAGCATGAAACGTCACAGCTCTGAAGCTGCATGAAGAGCCCTATCAGACATATATCACAATCCCACCAGCTCTTGCTTGTCCTGTTACTAAGCTGTTGACATTGTACAAAAGCTGATATATAATTGAAGAAATTACATACTCATTTAAAAATAGAAAACACATAGCAATAAATAGTGCTCTGTAGTGAGACTCCTAGAATGCATCTTCCTAGCAGAAGCAGCTTTGCAGGTAGCATTTATACTTTTACTCCCATGGCACTGGTCTTGTTACACAATGTTGGGTCTGATGAGATTGGATGAGGTTAAGCTGCCTCAAATAGCTGCTGACTGGCAGTTTATTCCCTCACTTGCTCGACAATGCCAGACTCACTCTATTTCTGGGAGGCAAAGAATACAGTTAGACTAGACAAATGGAATAGGAACCAACAACAAAGTGAATCCTATGCTGTCCTATACATTTTTTATTCACATTGCACATAAATCTCATCCAAGCTCATGGGAGAACTTTTGCATCCCCTTAAACTCCCATTTATTCTCCATCCTTCTCATTCTTTGCACTATTAAGAAAAAGATTTATTTTCTGAAAACTACTCTTAATCATTGTGCAAATAGCAATGGAACATTTATACACAAAGTAATAAATAGATGATTTACATCTTAATACAAGACTAGAGATTCTTCAGACTTATTTGTGTTTATTGTATCTAACACAGATGCTATTCTTATTGTCTAATAGTAATGTTAATTAAGGGATTTCATTATTCTTATTTAGATTTAGGGTTGGGGTTTTTTTCTGCCACAGTGTGCATGGGACAGTTCTACAAGACAAATTAGTATGTTCAGCACTCCAAAATGCCTAAGATAGAGAAAACAGGTTGGGTTCAACTGGTCAAGGCACTGATCTGAATTTCTTTGAGTGATGGAGAGCTTGGAAATGCGTCCATTATTATGCTGGTTAGTAGAGTAGCTAGAAGAATCAGTCATACCTTTTGATGATAATGAGGTCACAGTGCAGTAAGAGTATGGTCAGTGCCAGAGTTTATGTCCTTTGCCACAGAAAGGTAATATTGTAAATTCAAGCACCTCTGAATGTGGGAAAGTGTATTGTCAAGTCCTGTTAAAAGTGGCTCTTGGAGGAACAGAACATGTTTTTTCTCTCTCTCCTGGTTATATCTGTCTTTATTATATTGTACTGCCAAGGGCAGTGTCTGGTCCTTGGAACTATTTATTTCTTGTGTGCAGAGAGAAACATTGAGCAATATTTTCATTGTTCCGTTTTGCTCACACAGGGTCGGGTAATGCCAAGGAAAATATTCCTTTGGTCAAACTGAAAATCATATGGATCTTTGGTTCCTTTGCAAGAGCTGTAAGATTTGTTTAACATTTAACGTTTTAAGGTGTGTTTAATCTTCAGAAATGTCTGTCATGCCTGCTCTTTAGCCAACATATGCACATACCTGCATATGTACCAGATAAGCAGGATTATATATATGCCCAAATACATATAATTACCCTGATATATAAAATACGTATATGCACATAGACCCCTCATCTGGGATTTGTCACCTACAAAAAGTAAAACACAGACTGCATAGACTGCAATAATAGTTTTCTCTCCAAACAAGGCCATAGACTGTATCTACATCCTTGTGTTGCAGAAGAATTGTCCTGCAGGCCAGCAAGAAGTTCTGATTTCTCTTGTGCTCTGGCTGAGAGTATTGCAAAAAGCCTTCCTGACTGGGTAACCATCATGAGTGGAGTCAAAGGGTTCTGTGGTCATGGCAGCTCACTGGTGTCCACTGTTGTTCATAAACTGGTATGAAATACACAGTACCAGTTTAACTTGTGGTAATTTGAGCATTTCTAATCGTTTGTTTCAAACCAGTTTTCTATAGCTTTGCAGTTACAGTAACTGAGTACAGGGCTGCCTGAAAAAAAAATAGTTGTTCCTTAAGATGTTATTTAGAAACAGATTTGTGTGCTCTATTAGTAATGGGCAGATTGAGACCCTCAGAGTTTAACCCAATGAACCCATGACCAGCTAAAAAGATGGAAAGCAGCAGTGCCTGTTTTTCACTCACACTGAACTAGCATTCATTGAAGTTGAGTTGCTCTACAGGTATCCTTAGTCCTAAAGACTCTAAAGTCCAAAGCACTTCCACACCATCTTGGCTTCTTCTCAGGAATGGAAACTGTCCTAGGGATCCAACAATTTCCAGGCTTGGTATGATGCTGGTATAATCAGGGACTACTTCAACATGAAGGAAATTGCCTTTTCCTTGAATCTGGGGTGCTGTATCAGCCAGTCCAAGATATCTGAACTGGTAAGAGATACTTTTAGCTAACAAACTGCCATGAACCCCTTGCCCCATTTATACAGGGCCAGATCTGACAACTGAAAAGGGGATCGATTCCCTCTCCTCCCCCCCATTTTCATATGTTCACTTTGTGATTAAATTTATAGCTGGCTGCAGTATTTTAAATGCCATTTCTAGTCACTGATCATAAACCGTTCTCCTTCAACCCCTTCAGTTAACAGTCATGACATTTTAAGAATTTGTTTCGGCTCTTGTATTTAAGGATGTATCTATTTGTTTGATTGTTTATTTATTACAACACACTTTAATATTTTTCAATAATGTCTCTAAACTGAAATAGTTCATGTTACATGTAGCAACACCAGGTGGGTTCTCACCACAACCTTCCTAGGTCACCTTAAATCACTACAGCTTTGAAGAAAAAGTTGGGAGGATGTTGGGTCCTGCAGGAGTGCCCAGGACACCCAGACTAATACTAAGTAAGACTTACTAAAGTCTCAGTTTTGTACTGTGTCACATACAGGCTCAGCAGTGAAAATTCCCAGTCTATTTTTGGGTGTAGTACCATGGCCCTTAAGGGGTAAGTAGCATATGTAATTTCTGTTGATGTCTGACTTTGCATTTACAGTATGTGACACTATACTATTTATTTAATAAGATATATCTACTTCCATTTAAGAGGTCTTTTTATTCAGATCTGTAAAGGGAGATAATTGCTCAGTTCTACTGATTGTCTATTATTAAGGAAAAAAGTATTTAAAGATTTGAAGATACCCCTGCTGCACTCTTCAATAGCTTTACAATTTCTTCCTTGTGTTTTTATCTCTTCAGCATTGCAGTAGCTTTCCTTCAGCTTTTGATGAAATCACCTCCTTGATGAAATCACTGAAAAAACAGGCTCTGGGAAAGTGCTTTATCTGAGATCCCAAAGACAAGTTTGTTCCAAAGACGTTCATGCTTTGCAGTCTACATATTTAGACCTCTCTGGTGATACTACAAAATCTTTGCAAATGCTCATATTGTTTTTCAAGGCTTTGGGTTGCTTTGCTAGAGGGATATTCCTTTGTGAATTAAGTGCTCTTTGAGGATAAAATGCTCATCAGAAGTCTTCAGAGTTACAATATCATCATTTTCATCATATTACTTTGAAAAGACATAATTTATATAATTTTTTTTAAACATACTTTCCTAGGGCATATGTAACAAAGGACTCTTCCTGCCTCCTCATTGAACTTCATGGCAATTATGTACTGGGGCAAAGTGCAATTACCAGCCAGCCCATTTGGCTGGATATCTGAAATTAAAAACCTCTTCTGGACTTTTTTTTTTTTTGGCATCCTTTTGCAGTCATACATTGTTTTACTTTCCCTCTTTTTGTACTTTCCTTATTATGCAGTGCTCCCTTCCAATAATATCTAGGTAAATTGCAGATATATAAATGGAGGCAACTAACAAAGTAAATAAAAATAAAAGTAGTTTTACATTACGAGTAGACCTTAGTAGTGTCTAGTGGCTCATACTAACAGTCTGTAAATATATATACACAGGCATAGCTATGTATAAACACATGCATATGTGTGCATATATGTGCATATATCTGTACACTGAAAACATTCCCAACTTGAATAAGGAGAACAAATTCTGGAAGGAGCTACTCAATACCTTTCTCAGGAACAACCCCAGATGACCCTTGAGGATGGTCTGATAGATATGAATTGCTACTGGCATTATGCAATTGGAGAAACAGGGCTACTCTGCCAAAAAAATGAATCCATTTAGTCATAATCACTATAGCTAAGTTTATGCAGGATTTATCTAAAACAGCCCAGCATGTTTGGTGTAAAATGAAAGGCAGAATTTTAATTTGGATGGCAATTGTTTTTCAATAATGCTAATTTGTACTAAACATCCTGATTTACATAAGAAAACAAAGGCCAAGTATTAGGCCAAGGAGCACAATCAAAACTTGGGTTCAGCTATGGGAGAAAGCAGGCTGCTGGAACATAATTCACTAAAGCCAGTTTTTTAGCTTTTGCCAACTTTCAGTCCCTCAGAATTTTCCAGTGGAGGTGTGGGCACCTCTGTCACTACACGTATACTTACTTTCCTTAGTTATTCTCCAGAATTCTGGTGAAAGTAATTTGAGAGGTTCCTGGACCACAGGCTGAGAAAACCTGCAGTGCTTTCTCTGTTCATTTTTTCCTCACTTTCTCCTTTTGTTTCCAGTATGACATCCATCTCCATCTTTGGGGTCACAAGAGCTTCTTATTCATCAGGTATTTGCCTAGACTTATCTACAGGCACTTCATTGCTCTCATCTAATGCTTCTCTTTTGACCCATCTCATAATGCAGCCCCTGATGGAACAGGTGGGGTTATTTGAAGAATGGACAGATTTTTCAGTCTGGTCACTGCTCTTGGATCAGTTGACTTCTGGATTCATTTTGTGCCTTAAGCTGGGAACTGAACTGATACATTGATAGATAAAAGTTTTCACTGTGAGCTTGTGCATTTGGGTATATCTGTGTTGACAGCAAAGTCTCCCCAAGAAGAAGAAGTTCCCACTGTTACTGATGGACCCATGGGCCCATCTTTGCTCCTCCCCAGCCCTGCAGCTCCAGTTATCAGAAGCCCCACTTCTCTCAGTCTTATGGTCAAAACCATCACCTAAAGGCAGCCCAACAACAGATTTCTTTAACTTGTCTCTTACTACAGAAGAAAAATTTAAAAAAAGGAAACTTTATTTTTTTGAGGCTTTTTTTCCTTGAGAGTCAGCTCAAATTTTTCTTTAATGAGTGAAAAGAGAAATAATCTTTGAAACAATATCCAAAATTATGCTATTGCTATTTCAGTTAAATTCATCAAGATGCAACCTACAGCTAATACCTATTCACAATAAAGTTTCTTAATTAATATTCTTGAATTAAGAAACTGTGAGTCCCATATATTGAATTTATCAGTCTTGGTAGTGAATTAAGGATACACACTGTATAAGACTCATTTTCCAAGCTTATTTAGTAGAAATTTGAGTTTGTCCTGCGTCATTTATTATACCACATCTTTACAACATTTTATCGTAGTCATCTATTAACATGCTATCTGAAATCCTAGAGTATACCTAACTTTTGAATATCGTAACAATATTGGTTCCTTTTTTTGTCAAGATATACTCTCATTTAAAGGAATGACTGGCTATGTACTTGCATAATATATAGTCTATACACTTCCAGAATGTATAGCCTGTACACTGGCTGTAGCTCACCTAGTCTTAGCTGTACAAGAGCTAGTCTACTCAGGTTCCAAGACTTGCCCCCAGTTAGGGACTTTATGTGCCATTTCCCAACCCTCTTACCCCATCAGCTTTTACAATGGTTAGGAGGGAATTGTTGTCACTTGAGATACTGATTTCTCTTCATTAATTATTTTAGGAAAGACAGGGACTGATTTAGAGACCTAAAATTTGGATGGATGAAATCAGATGTAATGACACCTGCTCTTGTGGTGTACCTTACTTCAGCCCCTGGCAGTAGCTGTGTTTGTCATTACCTAAAGTGGAGAACACATGCTCATTTATTTAATAAACATATGCATGAGTCTCTGTGTGCTGAATAAATAGCTCTCAGTAACTTGCCCATTCATAAAGAAGCAAAGGAAGTTTTGCTATGTAGAGTCTCCACCCTGTAGAGAAGGACATTACTCTTCTTCCTCCTTCCCAGTGTTTCAGAGAGGAATGACATCACTCCTTCCATGTACCAATGTGAGCACAGTCTCCTCTGAGCAAACTGCATCTGGATTACTGCAGCAAAAAGCTTGTGGCTGAAAGAGTTTGAAATATAGAAATGCAGCCCCAGGTCCTCTCTGCTGCCCAGAATCCAGCATAGACATTCATTATTTCATTGCACTGAGCTATGATGCAGATTCCTGAGAGAAAGAAATAAAGTTTTAAAATCTCACCAAAATCCCAGGCACTCCTTTGCAGTGATATAAAGATACCAAAATCCATGCAGTTTTTTTTCTTATTCATCTGTAACAGAAGAGAATTAATGTTTGTGGTGATTTACTATCTCTGAAGAGTCATGTTATTTTTATTTTTAAACCTAAGCAAAAAAAGCTTCAAAGTGCAAATCCTTTAAAAAAAAAAAATAGTTCTCTGGCTCTAGCAAAATAAAAGTCAGACTTTCAAAAGAAAAGCACATTTCCTTAAATTAATTAGACAAACACTTCCTGACACTGGCACTTGGTAATGTCCTATAAATCACACTGCCATATTATTTTACCTTATCTTTGTACTATTGCTCAGATCAAGGTTTAAATATATGATTTACATAACAAACCATTAAGATTTTGTAACCTTGCTGTGCTGTACCATTCTTGCTTATTAAACAGCAATAAAATTAGCCAAAGGGAGTTGAGGTTATGCTAGGAACTATGTCAAAAAAAAGCAGTTGCTGTAAGGTCAATTTTTTGTCCTTTTCCCACTGGCAATAGTAAACTACACTGTGACCCCAAAGACTGTTTGCTATTTCTTTTTCACACGTGCCTATGCAGGAACGTGGATTTTCTGGAGTGGGCTTTACTTTGCCCCTGGCCTTTTAGGCATCCTTTCAAAACCTATTCTTGCAAAAGTAACCAATTAAACTAGTTGCTAAGAAAGAAGCATGTTTCAGCACTTACGTTAATTGAACTGTTACAAACTAAATATGATTCTAAATTGTTTCTGTATTCCAAATCACTTCATGCATGCAGATAAAATGAAAAAATTACCAAATCGTTTTGAAATGTGCAAATCAGGCATACAATACTGACATTTAGATCTGTGACCTGATCACAATGCAGTAAGTACCTCTGAAAACTTTGCGGATTTTAAAGCTGTCATATGAAACCCTTGAACCACTGCCTGATGTGATATTCAATAAGTGGAAGTCAGGCTGCAATCAAATTGTGGAACTGTCTGCATCAGGGTTTTACTACCAATTTAGCCAGAAAATAATCTTTCCCTGATTCATTTCACGGGCCAAGTAAGAAAGGAGAAATGACTTAATGTATAAAACACATGCTTTATTCTTTGGGACCTTGGTTTGAGTTCAATCTGTGGTCCTAACTAAAATGAGCAGCTCAATCCCCAATGAACAGTAGTCCATATCACTGAACTACCACACACGATTAGGCACAATTGGCTGTCTATGCTTAGGAGAAGTTGAAGAGTGATTTAGCATGGAAACTAAATCACTTTCAGCTGTAAAGTGGAGTGGCCCTTTCTGGGACTCTGTGACCAAAAAAATGCACACAAACCATATTGTTTCTTTTTTTTCAGCATTTCCTCAGTACAATAAAAATAAGGGACAGGAAAAGGCTCATTCTCTAGTAATAAAAGCCATATGGCAGCCCTAACTTGCAGCTACTCTCTTTTATTAAGAAATTAGTAACTACCATAACTGGCAGAGTGATGGTAAAAATGCTGGTACATGGAACAAATGGATGCTGCTAAAAAGAGAAGGGGGGGAAAAAGATGCCTAAGAAGAAAAGCAAAGATGTTGGAAGCTGGCAGAAGCTTTTCCCTCTGAATCCTGGAGCAGGAGAAATGCTTGCTGGGTAATACATCTATCTAGTTACATGTCATACATGACCACACTATTGAAGGGTTTAACTGTCCTGGGATTTAAACATGTCACTACTGGGATAAGCTGCACTTGTACACAACAGAGTAGTGTAAACTATTTTGCCAGTGGTGGAGTGGTGAAGCTGTAGCAGAGAGGTGATTTGAGAATACCAAGGCTTGCACAGGAGCATAGGAAAAAGGGAATGATAACTGGGTGGGCTGTGAGAGCACAACAAGCTCAGTGAGGGGTGAAGGGAGCTGCAAAACCACCAAGCAGGGGATTAGAGGGTAACTGAAGGGGAAAAAGAGCCTACATCAGTGTGGTGTAAAGAGAGAATTAAGTCACTGGATCTATTTCATAATACTCCATCAGAAGATATTGGCTTGTACTATGGAAAAGAGAGATTTAGTATCCGTACCTAGAACCTCCCTAAAACATAAGGCTCAGAATAAGACTCTACTATAATATTAGGTATAAACAGGCTCTATCAAGTACTAGAAAAGTCATAGTGTGGTGCTCCACTTTGAGAAATGGGACATGGTAGCTTGGCAGTGGGATGCACGGACATGACATTCAGCACCTGAGCTGGTGCAACCAGGGTGATCTCCTGGGCCCTGCTGGTCAGAGCATTCCTATAGAACAGTTCTCCATGGCATACAGACAGGAGGCAAAGAGGGTAGTGGAGTAAACTCTCAGCCCTTACACTGCAAACTTCTGTTCAACTCTGTTACTGTTATTGGACCTCAAATTCACAAGCTTTTATTTTTAACAGTGATTTCTTTTTCTTTTTTTCTCAGGGATTCCATTAATTTTCATTATGAACTATACTTGCCTCTTTCATATCAGGAAAAAGAGACTATGACTGGAGGTACGTGACAGCTTTCCCTTTTTAGTTGCTGGAAATAAGTTAATAAATGCAGTCACAATCCAGGGTACCATTCTCATTCCTTATTGATGCCAGCTATACTCTAACAATGAATTTCAAAGTGCTGCTGATGTAAACTCTACCTGAAGCCTGTTTGATCTCAGATAAGCATCTTCATCCCATTCTTCATTTCAAGAAAAGAAAATCTTACCGCACAGAAACATATTCATGTGCTTTGGGTTCAGTTCAAGATAAGCCGTGCTTTGCAGAAAACCTAATTAATATCAATCACAAGGAAAACAGAAATCGGAAGGAAATGTTCTTTCATTTCTTGATAAACAGATCACCTATGATACATACGCAAATGGACATACCAATTTGCTTTGTTATGAAAGTATCTCCCTGCAGGGAGGATTTTTTAGGGAATAAAGAGGTAGCTGCACTTTTGCTTTTATGTAGATGACAGTAACTTTGTTCTGTTAAATGAGAGTTGAATACGGTAAATCAGACCAGAATTACATCCTGCAAATGTGGGTTTAGTGGCATTTAAAGGAGTGTTTACTCCCAACACTCAAAATAGTAATTATTAATGATAACTCATAAATACATCTTTTAATGTTCCTATAATGCATTTCAGGCATTTCTTTTCTCCTTTCTCTTCCCCCTTGCCAAAGGGAAAGCCACAGACTCTGACCTAAGAGACCTTATGGGCTTAGAATAGAACCTTTAGTGATAAATATTCATATTTGGAAAAATCTTGCAAAATCAGAGCAGCTAACTTCTGTCACAAGACTGCATCATATAATAACATTTCAGCTGACTATTAAGGAATTTTGCTGTTGACCAACAACCTTTCCTATCCATGGATTTCAGTCTTGGAGTTAGCCATAAAGCACTGTCTATGTAGCTACTTCCAAATGAATGTAGGAGTCAGTTTAGATCTGATTCATAAAATTTTTGTGCACAAAGCAGAGTTCTGCTCTTATGAGTGCTCTAGGTCATATTGGGAAAGGGAGGGTTTGGAGGAAAGGTCACTAATTTTTAGAGAAGTCCCTGCCTTGACTATCAGTCCACCTTTAAAGTCCTTGGTGTCAACATTTCTAGTGACAGTATGGTATATACCAAGCTTGTGAAGAGATACAAGTATCAGGTGGTTTTGTTTTATCAAGGCATTGACTCAATAATGAATTTATGTGTGTGGAATATGATTCTATTAGACCCCCAGTGAATATTAAAAAAAAAGAGAAATATTCCATTTTATTACTTCCTTTGAGATTCCCAGTACTTTCAGCTTTGTTGTAGCTTGCTGCAAAATTTAGGGTTTGCCCTCACAAAGCTCCAAAACCCCAACAAAACAGCCAGAGGACTCAGCTGTTAATACTCTAAATATTTAAAGGAGAGGTCAAAACAATGGACTGTTGGAATGACTGGTACAGGATAGCTGAGGAAGCTCCTCTTTTTCTTCTCGACACCTGTGTGCACACATTCTTTAATGTATTTCAGATTATGTCTCTTCACAGCCTCTCCTTTCCTTGTTTAGTGATATTATATGTTTGCCTTTGAGAATGATTTCTTTTTGGCTTCCTGTGGCACTACTGGGGGAGCTTCTGATGCAATGAGTCACTTTAAGGACACAGAATCTGCTGCCCATGCTGAAAGGACCAGTATTTTCATTGCAAGAGGAACAAGTAACAGGAAATAAAAGTGTTGGAAAAGCTTCCTTTAACAGCTTTGAAGGAGATATAAACATGAATAGAAAGCACTGGCTAAAGATGAAGCTCGACCTTGGACTTATTCCTGATTCAGCATGTGTGCACTTCTATTTAGCAGCTGGTCTTGGTGGTAAGCTCTTGGTGGTCCTTACAAGCAATTCCTGTCATTGCTTGTTGGCAGGTGCCATTAGCAGCCTGTAAGCCAGTCCTCAGGTATTTCTGAAAATCAATGCATCTCTAAGAGAAAAAAAAAAAAAA